>CM051029.1:43095947-43293447 GCA_027627225.1 Congeria kusceri | reverse complement strand
TTTGTTTGGAGTTACCAGACCTACTCACAAAAATTCAAGCGACTCAACTTTTTTTCGGTCTATCATGATTCTTTTTTTTTTTTTTCAAAACCCCTCAATGTACACTATGAGTGTATTATAAAAAAAAAATCCCTACCTCCCTACAAAATTCTGGGTCGGGTAATTTTAAACAAAGAATTTTTAGTAAACTATTAGTAAACTGGCAGTATACTATATACACTTCATTGTTAGTATAGGATTAGTACATTATTGGTATAGCATTCTGAAAGAGTATATTGTTAGTAGTTTGATAACAGTTTAGTATAAGTAGTTTCTTACTATAGTATTAACCTCATTTGCATGTCATTTTTTTACTAATTATATACTAACGATATACTGTATATTGTTAGTAGTTTGATAACAGCATAGTATAAGTAGTTTGTTAGTATAGTATTAACCTCATTTGCATGTCATTTTGTTACTGAACAGAACAAATGTTTTATAAACAGCTCATCGTTATTTTACACAATCAAATCAGCAGACATGTGTGAAGAAAAAAAAAATATCAACATATTTTTATCAAAATTCATCATAAATTACAATGAATTAGTGGTTTAATATGATATACTAGTAGGTAAAAGTAAACGTATTCCTGTGTGTGTGTGTGTGTGTGTGTGTGTGTGTGTGTGTGTGTGTGTGTGTGTGTGTGTGTGTGTGTGTGTGTGTGTGTGTGTGTGTGTGTGTGTGTGTGTGTGTGTGTGTGTGTGTGTGTGTGTGTGTGTGTGTGTGTGTGTGTGTGTGTGTGTGTGTGTGTGTGTGTGTGTGTGTGTGTGTGTGTGTGTGTGTGTGTGTGTGTGTGTGTGTGTGTGTGTGTGTGTGTGTGTGTGTGTGTGTGTGTGTGTGTGTGTGTGTGTGTGTGTGTGTGTGTGTGTGTGTGTGTGTGTGTGTGTGTGTGTGTGTGTGTGTGTGTGTGTGTGTGGGCGCGTGCGTGCGTGCGTGTGTGTGTGTGTGTGGGAGTGCTTCATGAATATCTATTGTACTGATATGAAATGTAGTTATATGTATTGGAAAGTTCAGCGGTAACAGGCAATGTTTACAATTTAAAATAATTGTATACTTAATTATAACTGATAATGTATGACAATAACACAAATTAACTGAGAAGGAACATATTGTTATCTCTTTTTTTTTAAGCATGTTATACAATAAATAGCTTACGGTCTGAGCGTTGTTTTATTACTGCTATTCAAAAGTTTAAAAAATGTGCACATACTTGGTCGCGTTGTATAGTATTTAGGAATATATTTCTTTCTTTCTTCTAAATAATGAGGACATACTAATATAAAGTACTCATCTTCTATATCGTCAACACTACATAAAATACATTTTCGATCATTTTTGTTTGTTATAATGCCTGTTTCAATCAACAATTTATGAGATGACAGGCGTACTTTTGCAATGATATTCCTATGTTTTTTTTGTTATTAATAACATCAAAATATAACGAACTTTCAAATACAGGTTTAAGTTCTTTGTATACGTATAAAGATGGTGAAGAACCAACATTAACTCTCCATTGTGATATATAATGATCTCTCAGTCTATTCTTTAACAATGGAATAAAGTGATCAATATTAACAGATGCAGGGAATAACCATACATCTGTAAATCCTGCATGATTCAAAATATCACGAACTTTTGATGACCATTAACAATGTTATTTCTTGTATCAAGTTCTAATCTTCGCATATTTATGACAGCATTAAGAATACAATTTTCTTGTTTATTTTGATATAGTTTCAAAAAATATTTAACAATTCTTAAGCTTATGTATCTACCAATATATAAAGGAAATCGACCGACTTCGGCGTATAATGACAATGAAATTGTTGACAATTTAACATTTAATAACCTTTCACACAATTTTCTGTGAACACGTTCAATATTGTTAGTGCAATGAAACCCCATACTTCGCAGTTATAATTCAAAGTTGACAAAACATATGAATCAAACAACTTAAACATAATATTAATTGGAACTTCCATGTCTTTCGTTATACAAAATAATGAGTTCATTGCTCTTGTGGCTTTACCATATAATGTATTTGTGGCAGGAACAAATGACCTGCCACTAGATATAACAAAAACTATATAGTTAAAATTGCTCACTATTTCAAGATCGTTCCCTTTGTATGTCCATTTGCAATTTTTGTTTAGCACACCACCTTTTCGGAAACCATTATTTTTGTTTTATCAATATTTACCGTTAAATTCCATTTATCACAATATGTTGCTAGATTATTCCATGATCCCTGCAGCTCTTCTTTAGTTTCTGAGAAAATAATCGTCCGCGAATAGGGATAGATAAATAGATAATTGATCTTAGATTATTACGTTACGTTATTACGGCGTTTAATCCGTTTTGTAGATTAAATTCTATATCATTCACGAATATCGAAAACATGATCGGCGAAGTTATCTCCCCTTGTTATAAAACCGACATTACTACTAAAAAGGTCCGAAAGTGAGCCCATGTGTTTAACTTGAAGTTTGACCTCATTATACATACCGTAAAATATCTATATTTTCGGACACTGTAAATTTTCGGACACCCTCTTTTTTAGCCAAAATAATGATTTTTTGTCACTGTCTAATTTTCGGGTATCCTCATTTTAAACCATAATGAATTAATCTTAATTTTCGGACATTTGATATGACAGTGGTATTTTAGCAGAATTCTAACCAGTTTGCGTTAATCCGGTGACACATCGCACATGTGCTTTTACAACCGGATGAAGGTCATAAAACCAGGCAGATGAATGAGTGGAGGCGGTGGACCGTTACAGGTTACGCATGCGCAAATAAATTCCTTCATTGTTACATACAAAATATTAAATGTTTGAGCTCAATTCTCACCATGACCAAGCGACTTTCCAATATATCACCATACATTGTTGGAAAGATAAGGCCATAACCTTTTGAAAAAACAGCATATCAAAAATGTCTATACGTTGTAACTCAAAATATTTACCTTAGAATAAACACACCGGTTTTGACAGGCATGGGGCTGCCATTTTGTGCATGAATACATGGGCCAATGTTATGAAGCTGGGAACCATTTAAGATAAAGTAATCCCTAAAACTGTCTTTTTTTCTTATTTCTTATATATATACCTTTAAATTGATACCAAAACATATCATTTAAACTGTATTTTAAAAATCATATGCATTATACACTGAACCCTATGTGTTTATTATCTAACTGACAGCATGTGTGTGTGTGTAATACATTTTTATCGAGTGCGCCGGGATTCTCTCCCATATGGCCATCGCCCCCAGAAGACTTGTTAGTTGGTTACAGGGGATAGTGCAAGATACAGGAGACGCCCCGTTCCAGAGGCGACTCTGGGTCTTTTAGTGCCCGGTGTGAAGCACCTAGTACACTGCACCTCGGTTTAACGTCCCATGCGAAAGACGAGTTAGTAGGATAGGGTGTGGCGGGGGCTCGAACCTGCGACCCCTGGGTTGTGAAGCCAGTGCGTTACCACTAGACCACGGATCCGCCACAGTAACGCTGAGGATGTGACTTCCGTTTTGGTGTAATTTGACCTACATTAGCGTCATTGGGTTCAGAGCCATGTGCAATCAATAATTGGTTTACCCGATTGTGTATACCGGTATTGATATCGTATATTAAATATGCTGTTGAAATTATCCTATTAAGGAACCAGTCTAAACCATAAGGAACCAGTCTAAACCAGTCTTAATTATTTACCAATATCTTCTGCTTAATTTATTCATCTTTGAACTCTGTCGAAAAAAATTCAGTCTTTTCGTAATTTGCTGTTAAACAAAATCAAACATATGAAATGATTCAAAATTTCAAAATTAATTGCAAACATCGCTAAAAATTAATAATACTTTACGGCGTGTATTTAACAACCATCATAAATCGATACTATCCGTGTATATTCGGCAAAAAACGTTATACACCGGACATATCCGAACGTAATTGCAATACCGTCATAGTGTCTATAAATTTTCGGACACCTGCAATTTGGGAATATTTTTGTGTATCCAAATTATCGGACACGAAATTTTTAAATTATTTTTAAGTGTCCGAAAATATAGATATTTTACGGTAGAGCGAATGAGAGATAATAACTTGCCATTAACGCCTGATCGAATCATCTTGCACCATAACTGTCCCCGATTGATGACGTCATAGGCCTTCCGGTAATCGACGTAGCAACAGAAGAGTTTATTTTTAGTATGTAGCTGTTTCTCTATTAAAGCATTAAGAATAAAATTTGCGTCGACAGTTCTACAGTTGGGTTTAAAACTAAATTGAGCATCTGTTAAAATATCATAGGTTTCCGCCCAAGATTTTAAGCTTTCTTTTATCACTCCTGTAAATAATTTCGCAAAACAACTTATCAACGTGATACGCCGATAATTATTTGGGTCGGAACTATCTCTTCGTTTATATAGTGGCACAATCACTCCGCATGACCAGCTTAAAGTATTCATAAATAATATTGTCATGTGAAGCCGTATATTATTATTAACACGCCTGGTTGCTTTTGTAATTTCTTCTATTAAACTAGGTTTGTCGAGATCGGGATAAGAGTTAGCTTGGTTTTCTAGATTGTCAAACTGCCGTAAAAAACGTCACTTTCATCGTTGTTTACGTTGACGTCAGCCTCGGAAGCTAAAGCATTGAAATACTCGTAAAATTCTTGTAGCGATATATTTTCCGCATTCGGTGAGGACGATCTTTGTTTAAATAATTTCCAAAATTCGCGCGGCGTTTTGCGACACATGTTATTCATTTTCATACAATGCTCTCGATTATATTTTGATTTCGTTTTCCAGCAAGAATATTTATAATCTTTTCTCGACGCGAGCATTATTTCCCATGTATGTCTATTTTTATTTAAATTATAGTCGCATATATTTTGTCCGTTTTTGTTTACATTCTTCATTAAACCAGCATTGTTTCCTTTTGTCAACGGAAGCGAAGAAATTATGATTGTTATTAATAACGTGTTTAAAATACTGTTCACCTCGCTTATTAAGAAAATTAGTAAATTTCGTTACCAATAAATCCGGATCGCAGCGTGAATCAACGGATGATTGTAAATTCTGTTCTAGCTCTTGAACTCCACTGACAATATCGTGTACGAAATTTTCTTTTTACCGCTAATAATCGGGCTGTTCGTGCTTTGTAGGACCATATTTTTCACAAATCATATTTTTCACACAAGTGAAAAATAGGATCTCATTTTTCACAGGTGTGAAAAATAGGATCTCATTCTTCACACAACGCAATCTCATTCTTCACATTTTCTGTGAAATTTGTGATGAGTCCAGTTTTTGATATGCACTCAGATCGTATTTTTCACACATGAAAAAAATGTGTTCAAATTTTCAAAAAAGTGAGTTTGTTACATCATAATCCTATTTTTCATACTGTATGTGACCGAAAAACAAACGGGATGATTAACGGTACGGTACGGTATGCATGGCATGGTAAAATATGGTACGGCACGGGTAACGGAGGGGTAAGTCTGATACGGTTTGGCCTGGCATGGCATGGCATGGAATCATGGCAAGGCATGGCATAGCATGGCATGAACGGTATGGTTTGCAATGCAATGGTATTGAAATGTACGGTACGGCACAGTACGGTGCGGTACGGTACGGTACGGTTAGGTACGGTACGATTCGGTTAGGAATGATACGGTACGGTACGATACGATACGGGAGGTACGGTACGCTACGCTACAATACTGTCCAAACGTACGTACTAACATGTGCGGAGGTTCGAATAAGATCATTATATGACCATCCGTGTATACGTATATTCTAGTTCGGGCGGACATATGCAAGTTTTTTTTTGGTTTTAATAATCCAAAATAGGACGTTTGTTTGTACGCACGTTCGGATGCTTGCATTGGTTAATATCCCAATAAAAAGGTGTGCGTTCGTATGGACGTACGCGAGTACATATGCATTTCTATTTCCTAATTACACCGTACAAACGTATTGACTAACGATTAAGTGCATGCATACATAAGTAGCTCCTAAATAGGGCTTAGTATCTCATAGTGATGACCATACTGATGATGACGTTAAGTATCATGATAATAATGGTGATGACGAAAATAATTATGATGACGATGACGACGATGGTGACGATAGTGACAATGATGGTGATGATAACGATGACGATGGTGACGATAGTGACGAAGATGGGATGATGATGATGATGATGACGATGGTGATGATGACGATGGTGACGACAGTGATGATGGTGATTATAATAATGATGATGATGATGATGATGATGATGATGATGATTAATGTATAATTATGCTCCAAATAAAAATTTCATCGATTGTCGCGATACAATTTTACCATAAAATATGTGAAAAATGTGATCCGTATGCATACCCCCTTTTTGGCCAATCACATTCTTCACACTTATAAATGTGACAAATGAGATCCTATTCTTCACAGGCGTGTGAAAAATATTATTTGTGAAAAATATGATCCTACAGTGCTTAGAGCAAATGTCAATGGGGCATGATTCGAGAAATCAGTGAAATCGTGCACTTTAAAATCAGCTAAATCTTGAAATTTTTTGACTGATGTTAACAGATAGTCAACGGTGCTTTCCCCATTATGCGTCAAACAAGTAAATTTTCCAATTCCTGTATCGTTAAATAGTCTGCCGTTAACAATTCTTATATTAGTAGATTGACATACATCTAATAGGTAGTCATCAAATCGGTTTGACCCAGGGTCGCAGGCTGACCGTTCTAGTGGGGTGTCTATTTCCAATAAATCAAAATCACCGAAGCTTCTGTCATTGTCAATAAAGTCTGCTTTATTGCCGGTTCTAGCGTGTGCGTCCCCAGTTATAAATGCTTTTCCTTTACTTTTGAAAAAATTTAAATCAGATTCTAACTTTTGGAAAATGTCTACTTCATACATATCATGTGTTGGTGAATTTTCAGGTGCAATATACATTACAGCTAAATATATATCAGATTCTATATTGAAATATTTTTTATCTATCTTAAGCCATAATAAACAGTCTATATCATTTCTTACTAGAGTACTTACAAGAGTAACTCCTTTCCGTATACCGTCTCTAATGTATATGACAATCCCGCCGCTGGAACGCCTTGCTCTACGGTGTTGAAACGTTTAAATGAGTGGATAGGGTTGCTGTATCCTTTACTAATTATATACTAACGATATACAGAATAGAATTTGTTGTTTGTTATAGTCTATTGTGACCCTGTTTTTTTCGTGTGGGAATATTTGTAATAGTAGTAAAAGTAGTAATTGCTTGTTTTCGTCTTTGTGTTACTTTTCAGCCAATAAACAGATTGTTAGCACAATGAATAACAGTTTAACCATTGTGCGTAAATAATTAGATTGGAACATTCAATTTGTATTTATGGGTCAGCTATTATGGATAAACACCTCATACATTTCAATATACATAGGACCTAAAAGTCGATCAAAGTGTTTACAGGTTTTGTTGAAAAAACCCTTGAGCTTCAAATAAAACATTTTTATCGAATTTATACAATCGCGAACAAAAATATGAAATCAGTGCTATTTGGCGTCATCGCAAGTTTTAGATTTTTTGTTCGTTTATGTTTGTTTACGTGTTTTGTCTTTTTTTTGCACACAAATATGCATTAAATGTCCGAGAGATGGCCTATACCAACAGCCATAACATTTCTTATAGTTTATTTTAATGCTATAATTGTATTCCACCTGGAAATCGTGACTGCAAAAAAAATCATATATTTCCAAAATTGTTGGTGCAAAAACGTATGGTAAGCGCGTCTAGTTACCAGGTTTGTGCATTAAGAATTGTGCTCACAGAAACACACGTTATAATTAATTGAAGTCAATAAAATTGGTGATATTAGGCAATTATAATAATGCTGATGATAAATATTAAACATACTTTGTCAAAAGGTGTGTACATGTATGTTAAATTTGTAAAAGCAAAATTTCTCTCTCTTTGAGCGCTTAAATTTTGTAGCGCAAATAGTCACGTAACTGAACAATTATATACAAATACATGTATCGTTTTACTCTAACTGAATCTAGATACGTAACAACTGCAATATAATGGGCTAATTTTAATATAGTGTAATATATAATATATATTATATTAAATTAAAACTAAATTTCACGTTGAATATTAGAAAATAGTTGTGTGTGTTTTTGTTTTGCTTCTCCTGTTAAATTTTAAAATTGACAGTTTTGCGCCAAGCGGACTATATGTTCTTTTGTTAAAATTAAACCAGAAAGCCACACTCAGGGTCGCAGATTCGAGCCGTCGCTACACCTTAACTAAGTCGTCCTTCCCATGACGCGATAAACTGAGGTGCAGTGTACTATAGGTGCTTTAAACCGGGCACCAAGGGTCGTCTCTAGAACGGGTCGTCTTCTGTATCTTTCACCCCCCTTCGCCCATTCCCATCACCACCTCAGCCTACCTCCACCACAACCTCCGCCCACCCCCCAGCACCACAGCATCCCCCAATTCACCCCCACCCCACCCCAACCTCCCCCTCACCGCTACACACACCACAACCACACCACAACCTCCCTCCATCCCACCCCACCACGCAAACCTCCCCCACCACGCAAACCTCCCCCTACCCACCCCTATCACCCCCCTCGCCATTTACCACCACCACCACCTCGCCCAAACCCCCACCACCACAACCTCCCACAACCCCTTCCCCCACTATCACCACCCCCTCCCCCATCCCCACCACAGCCTATCCACCCCCCTCCCCGACCACTACAACCTCCCCACACCCCACCCCACACCCACTCCAAGCGCCCCCCCCCCCATCGCTACATCCCCACCCTACCACCACTCCAGGTTCCCTCCCACCACCACAACCTTCCAACACCCCCCCCCCCCCCCGCCTCCACAACCACCAGACCTCCCTATAAACACTAACATGCATTATCTGTAAAGACGTAGTCAATGAGGAAGGAGGGTCGGCGTTCGCTTTCTTCACCATGATATTAAACATCGCATGCTTTAGAGATGTTATATTGAACAATAATTTCACTCTTTGGGTCAACAGTACATGAGGCCAGAGATTTTATATTTTTAGTTTCCCGGACATTTTTGGAAAAACTGTTCAGTTTGAGGTGGAAATAAAATCAACTTTCACAATGATTATAGGACTATAATGATGATTTACGTTGAATTAATATATGTTCACGTGTTTTTACATTACAGCTGTGAGTTGAAAACTCTTTTAACATCCATACTTGATTCGTAATCTCTCTGTGTGGGGGTGTTATTATATTGACAATATCGGTTTTGTTCCGAAATATTTGTGTTTGTTCCTTAAGCCAGCTAAATATATTAATTTTGAGGCGTGTCGTGGGAAACCGGGCTTAATGCATGTGCGTAAAGTGTCATCCCGGATTACCCTGTGCAGTCCGCACAGGCTGATCCGGGAAGACACTTTCCGCTTTAAAGGTATTTTCTGTTTCAAGGACGTCTCTTCTAAACATTAATCCACTGTAGGCGAAAAGTGCAGTCCGCACCGGCTAATCCGGGACGACACTTTATACGCACATGCATTCTGAAACCCGGGTACCCCTCGACAATCCTCATATAGACTGTTTTACTTTTATACTTGTATAACGACTGTAATACTTGTGACTGTTGTTATTATTTGTAAGAGCCTGTGGGGGTACGAGTCTGTGTCGAGGACGGGGGTGGGGAGGGGTACAATAGGTATAAACCTAGCAGTCATTCTCAACGACTTACGTCGGTAAAAAGCTATACAACGCTTATGTTTATATGTGTTATCATATGTACCGACAACAAACACATATGGACTTGACTTGAACTTACAAGCAAATATATTAACCTAAGAAACGTCCGGTGCTCCATGCTAATTGCTTAATGACAACTGCTATTTGCCAAATGCTAATTGCCAATTGCTTTTTGCCAAATGCCAAATTTATTTGGCGAGTATCATTTATTAATTAGCAACTGGCATTTGGCAAATAGCATCTGACAATTAGCGAAAACACAACTTCTGTTGTTTGTTTGGCATTTATTAGTTATCATTCGGCAATTGTCATTTGGAAAATAGCAATTGGCATTTGGCAAATAACAATTGGTAATCAGCAAAAAGACAACTTCTGTTGTTTGCTTGGCAATTTTTAGTTATCATTTGGCAATTGTTATTTGTGAATTAGCAGTTGTCATTTGGCAAATAGCAGTTGACAGCAAAAAGACAACTTCTGTTGTTTGTTTGGCAATTATTTGTTTGGCAATTATTTGTTATCATTCAGCAACTGGCAAATAGCAATTAGTAAAAAGCATGGAGCACCCACCGTCGGATACCCACGTTCGACCCATTCCGGTATCCGACGATGGACCACCGGCCTTCCATAGAAACTACGTGCACGGTAAATCACTTAATTTTTCCTGCATAGTTATGTGTAACCTATACAGTGCGGTTACCCTCAGCCGCAAGTAAGTTTGCAATTAGTTGATGTTATTTGCCAGTTTTTGTTTATTGAAACTTAAAAGACAAGTTGTTTGCACGGAATATTATTATTGCTAACGTGAAGCATGCGCGTACTTAAGTCATATAGTTCTGTAGTTGTGATCAGTCGTTAAACGAGAGACTTTTTTTAATTTATCCGTATTCGGATGTCACATTATTTCGGATATTTATATTGGCAATCAACCGAGCCATACAATAGCGAATTATTGTTATCTAACATCTGATAACTTTGCTAAAAGCTTCCCTTCCCAGTTGATCAGCTCACTGTATAGCTGGTTTTGGCATGGTTCTTCGATGGCAGTTAAAAGAAAGGCAGATACTTTGTCAGATACTCTCTTATATTTCTCGTTTCTGGCACTTTGATAACATAGGCTTGCATTTTCAGCATCAGTTTCTAACAAGTGGACAATGGCAGGGTCAGTTCAACATTTACCCATGAGTGTGTCGAGTTCCTTGTCAGGGGACATCATCTCGTCCCAAGGCCCTGTCCAGGCTTCCATGTACACACATTCCCCTGGTACAGCTCCCAGTGTGGACACCAGTGTCATGTCACAGCAGTCCTTCCAGAGTACCACAAGTGGCCAGGTATGTAGTTTTCACTGATTTGGGAATGGGTCCGGTACCCATAGAATTGGGAATTTCGTTATGCGAAAACTTGAAATTGTGAAAAATTTAAGAAAGAAATTTAATAATAAACTTCTTAAACTGGTGTATTATTTGTTGAATTTGGTATTTTAATGGTGTTTGTCTATGAACATACAAGTAAGTTCATGATTTACAACTTTGAATCACATTTCCTTTGTATTGAGGATTTTGTCACATCCGATTTGGGAATTTTTTCATTTCAATTGGGAGAAATAAACCATATTTTGCATTGGGAATGGGTCCTTTTACTGGACCCTGTTATATAAGGAAACAAATCACAGTACGGTTCTCAATGCATTGTTAAAGTACTTTTTGTTTGCCCATTTTTTTATCAGTTTTCTGTTCTTAATCTTTTTCCACTTCTTATTTAAACCATTGAGAAATTATTAGCCAACTTAAAGAAAGGCCTATCAATTTATCTTTATAAGAAATGTTTTCAAAATCATTATTTAACGAATTAGGTTGGTACTAACTTTGATACAGAAATAAAAATAAGTAGCAGAATTTGTAAATGTTGCAAAAATATTTGTTTTAAAAATACTTTCACTAGAATATTAAATTTAAAATTTGTCACTGCAAGTATTTGACATGTCATTATACTAATTTGAAAACTGATACACATGTACAAGGTAGCTGTGTTTGATAAACTGGCATAATGAGGTGACAGTCATGTTTAAAAATATATCTTTTATGATGTTGCATATGTGAATATATTATTTTATTTACAGCCGCAAATGATGTCCCCATCAAAAACCCCTCCCACTATAAACCAGGTACAACTTTGCAAGTGTGGACAAGAAACCAATCAGGAAATCCTCAATAAACTCCTTGATCTTTTATGATGTTGCATATGTGAATATATTATTTTATTTACAGCCGCAAATGATGTCCCCATCAAAAACTCCTCCCACTATAAACCAGGTACAACTTTGCAAGTGTGGACAAGAAACCAATCAGGAAATCCTCAATAAACTCCTTGATCTTTTCCGACACTTCAAAATGCTCCAGGTAATTATTTATCGTGATATGTATATAATTATATTACGTTATAATTTAAAATCAACTCATATTTAAAATAATTTTGCAGTATTGTTAGCTCACTTGAGCACAAAGTGCTCATGGTGAGCTTTTGTGATCGCCCATTGTCAGTCGTCCGTGTGTGCGTGCATGCGTCCGTCCGTTGTCAACTTTTCATTCAAACAACATCTCCTCCTTAACCACTAGGCAGATTTTCACCAAACTTGACAGGAAAAATGATCATTTGGGGACCCTCTTTCAAAGTTGTTCAAATCATTACAGTCATGTAGGTCAACAGAGATAAAATAGATTTAAGTCTTCTTCTCTGAAACTGCAAGGCCCAGGGGTTTTGTATTTGGTATGTAACATCCTATAGTGGTCCTCTACAAAGACTGTTCAAATTATGCCCCATGGGTCAAAACTGACCACACCCCAAGGGTCACATGGTTTAAATAGACTTTAATAGCAAAATAACTTTAAAAATCTTCTCCTCTGAAACAGCAAGGCCCACAGCTTTCCTATATTTGGTACGTAACATTGCATAGTGGTCCTCTCCAAAGATTGTTCAAATTATGCCCCTGGGGTCAAATCTGGCCACATTACGAGGGGTCACATGGTTTATATAGACTTAAATAGCAAAATGACTTTAAAAATCTTTACCTGAAACCGCAAGGCCCAGAGGTTTGTTTAAGATTGTTTAAGTTATGCCCCTGGGATAAAACTAAGCCAGGCCTTTGGATGCAAATTCCTATTGGGTTACAATGTCTCAGGTGAGCGTCCTAGGGCCCTCTTGTTTATTGTATTCAGTGATATTTTCACTGCTTTGGAAATGGGTCTGGTACCCATCAAATTGATAATAATAAGTCACTAAATGTTGCTAATTGGGAGATACATTTATGAAAGTCATTAACTAATTCATTGAATGAATTACTTTTAGTGTTATATTAGTTAAACTTGTTTTTAATGCTGTTTATCCAGAACCATACAAATAATTACATGATTGAAAAATTAGATTCACATTTTCAACGTATTAAGGATTTTGTCACTTCTGATTTATGAAGTTTTTCATTCCAATTCGGCAAAAATAAACCATATTTGGCATTTCGAATGGGTCCTTTTACTTGAACCTGTTAGATATTTAAAGGGAAAACAATCACTGGAATGACAATATCACGTGTTATGCACTGTATAATTCCAGCTGCCAAATGGAACACCCAACCAAGGCTGCATGGAGAGGAAAGCCAAGGTTGAGGAAACTTTACTATACTTGAAGAAGTTGTTTCAGCGGCTGAGGTTTTTGTTTGACAGAGCCAATCAAATGATCCCAGATCCTGATGAAAACCCTGAAGAGGTACTATGTCTTTGTATTCATGACTACGTGTATGTGCTATTGGTACGGTTACTTACATGTATGTGTACACTATTACCATGTTCAGATATTTACCAATATTTACAGTTGAACATATTGTATACATCAGCAAATGGAGTCTAAAGAGCCATCTTTCAGTGTGTCAGCCACTCAATGTTGCACAACACTATTGTGGGATTAGGCCCATACTAAAAACAATAAAAGAATTTAAGAAGAAAATAAAAGAATTATGTGCCTTAAACAAAATGTATGTATTGGTGTTGGGTTCTGTTCAAACATTAAGACTGTCTGGGCACAAGGCTGCACTATTTCTATTTTTAGGTCATGCATGCATCTCAAAACAGCATGCATTCATCTGAATTTTTTATTGCGCATCTCAACATATAGTATTTACTAGAAATATATGGGCCCTGAAAAGGTACAGGGTGCTGCAGGAGGAAATCTTGTATTATTACCTAACTTGGATCATAATTGCAGGATTTGTTATACCATTTATGCTTCAAAGTAAGGTTTTTTACTGGCAGTACATATGCCATTGGATATCGGTACTTGCAAAAATCTATTAAATTCCAAAAATAATATGCATTTTCATTAGTCCTGCATTGCCCAGCGCAGGGGACCTCAAAGGGCCAGGGTGCAGCTCGCTATTTCACTTGGGACCTTTCTTTTATTGTGGTGCCAATATCCTAATTCTGCTTTTTCTAGGTACTTGTACCACTGAAAGGGGATCCTATTGCAGAGAAGAACACCAATACAGACATCTACAGAGTGGTCACAGAAGAGCACCGACAGCTGGTTGAGGTGATAGACGCTTCCACAAATGTCTATCATATTCAAATTAATCTGCAATATTATCATCGCACGTGGATATGTGTTTAGCATTTAAACTATTTCATACAAAAGAGCATGTGCATAATGTTTGTGATATTCGCAAAGCCACGTGCCGGGCACGTGGTAATGTTTGTCATTTTCAATGTCAGAATGGAAATTAATTCTTTAACAATACTGAATAGCTGGGGAGGAATTTTAATCAATGGCAAAACCCGGATCGGTCAATTATAGTAGTATGTGTCCTTGCTTTAGTGTTTTGTAACGTGACTTAATGTGGAAGAGATATTCAGTTTTGGAAGTGAACCATTTGTTCTCAAGATGAATAGGTTCCTTTAATTGAATAAGTATTTTTAATTTGGCGATGGGTTATCATTAAATTGTTAAAAATATTTGTCATTTTAAAATTTGTAACAAATGACAGTTACCGTTATACATACATTAATTTTTTTGTAGTACTCATTTTGCATGTTATTGATTGGCCAGCCTTGATAGTGGTATATGTGTATTCTTAATATTTTCAGCAAATACAGCTGAAAAACCGACAGATCAAGGAGATTATAGACAAGATCCGTACGATAATGTGGGAAATTAACACTATGATTGTCATGAGGAAGACTTGATGTTAACTGACAGTCTTGTGCAATCTCACATTGTAACAGATTGATTGAATTTGTGTACAAGCTGGAGACAAACCTGTTCTGAAAAGTAAAGCTGTGTAGTAGTGACGATGTTGAAGGTGGAAAATCACCAACATGAATAGCATGGCTTGTGTGTTGTATATACAAGAGGGGTCATTAGTATTGATGCTTGAACGTGGTAATTTTTTGGTGTAATTTGCTTAACTTTTTAGAACTGCTTAAAAAATAACATGGTTTGTGCGTTGTATAAACAAGATGCGTCACATTTATACTTGAACATAGTAATTTTGTGGGTGAAATGTGCTTTGCATTTTACATCTGCTTAAAAATCATTGGTTAGTTACCACCTCTAAATATCGGTTATTGAGTATGGTGATGTATGCAGATTCGAAATGAATGTTTGGCTTTCAGAGCATATCAAGCCTAGAATGCATTTGTAATTATCATGTTTTTAAATTATCTTTTTTTAATGGCTATCCATTTTGGCTACTGGAAACTATTTATACAACTTAGTAGTCAAATCAATTCAATTACTGTTGATCTGTTGATGAATTGTTGCATGAGATCAGAGCAATGTGTCTATACGACTGCATAGCAATGTACAATTAATGTACACCATTTTAAAGGGGTGTTATTTGATACGTATTATGTTCGTGATCTTCATTGCCTGTAGAATAGTCACTTTGAAAGATTCAACTACAACAAAATCAAATAAAATATCAAATCTGTTGTTTTGTTGTTTTTCAATAGAAGTGATTTTGTAATTGAACAACCTTGAACATATTTCATGACTAACTAAAACATTGCAAAAAAAAAAATACAGCAGGTTTTTTTTTTTCATCATTTTGGGAATATGACCTATATCCATGAAAATGGGAATTTTAGCGTCAATTCACCTAAAACTGGGAAAACTTATAATTGTTTTTTAAATAAAATTTGATTAATTAAAAGTAAACTACATAAAATAGAATGTTCTGAACAAAAACACATCAGTAAAATAGTTATTACACCTTCAACAGTCTTTATTCATACACTGAACACTTATTATTTCCAAACATCGGAAAGTCAAACCATCAATTGGGAATTTTGGGACTGGATTTGGGAAAAAAGGATACTTTTTGCCAATGGGTATATGACCCAATAACGGCTATAAAATTGGCCAAAAAAGCCCGGAATGGACATAGTCTATGCAGATGTTTATAGGGCCAAGTCACTGCAATCATAAGAACATAAACCCATACTGAAGTCAGACTGAACAGTTCGGACACTGGCTAAACAAATAGGTCGCAGTTGCTTGACCTTAAGAGACTTCACATGTTGAGAACATGCATTTATACATATAAATTGTTATTTTGGCAGTTATTAAAAATGAATTATTACTATTACATAGAAAAAAAAACACTAATAAAGTCAAGGCTAAATTAAATAATTCACAAGAAAAATAGAAACCAACCATCATTTGTATACTAGTAATTTATTTTCACAATTTTATATAAATTAAATCAATTCAACATAAATAAGCTGATATTCAATATCACAGTTTAAACAATTTACGACTTAAGCACTCATGTTCATTAACAGCACTTACACAGTTGTTACTTGGTTTCAAGTCCTGTTTTAAAGTTATTGGATTAGAGAATTATAAATGGCATTATCATCTATACAAGTATATATTTACATACAACACACATTTCCCCTGATATGTAAACTATTCAAACAGTGAAATCTGTACATGACTCTTATTGCATGGGAGTCCCATCTGTATTTTTTCACATAACATTAGATGATGTTATTATAGCACAGGCTAATCCAGGACGGCACTTTCCGATTTTATGGTATTTTCTGTTTCAAGGAAGTCTCGTCTAAACATAAATCCACTGTAGGCGGAAAGTGCCGCCTGGATTAGCCTGTGCAGACTGCACAGGCTAATCCAGGACGACACTTTATGCACATGCATTAAGACCGGTTTTCTCACGACGCGCCACCTTTCAATTTTGCTTTATGGTGGGACATTTTAAAATACATGTATACATGTATTTTGAACATATTTAATATACTCACTTCAATCAGAATCACTTTCTGATAATTTGCAGAATCCTATCGCACTTTTGGATTTTTTAGTTTTTGCAGAACTTTGTGAAACAAATCCAATAGGTATTTTCTTCATCAAGGGTCCCTTTGTTTTCCCTTTCGATGACACCCCCTTCTTCGTCTTTCTTCCAGTATCTGCCCATGGAACGCCCTTGACCACTGGTTTGATGGGGTTTTCAGAATATATTGATGGTTTCTTTGTGGCCCTTTTAATTCTGTGTTCTTCTTTGGTGCTTCCAGATTCATTTTTCAGCTTACTGTTTAGTTTCGTAACATCTGTGTTTTGTTTCTCACAAACAGTTTCGCACATTTGTTTATTTAATTCCACTGTTGGATTTGGTTTGTTTTCTGCTTCCAGGTGTGCATTTTCCACAACATCAGACTTCAATTTAGATATTACCTCTTTTGTTACTTGCATACTACGAGTATTCATTATATTCTGTGAAACACTCTTATTATCATCACTGTCTTCCCTTATAAACCCACCTTCTGTTGAGTAATCAATCTCATCCTTGATTTCACAAACAGTTCTATTCTTAACACATTCCACACTTTTTATTAAACCATCTGCCTCATGCCTATCTTTTCCTTTTGAATTGTCTTCATTTTCATTTTTGCTATTGATCTCTTTCTCAGATCTCTTCACTTGAGTTTCATTTTTTGATGCATCCTTTCCTGGTTCAAATTTACCAGTAAGTCTTAAAATCTCATCCACATTGAACCTGTTTTTAAACACTCTTTCTTGCTTATTATCATGTTTAGTTCTACTACTAAACGTACCATTTTTGTTGGTAGTACATGGAGCATCACAACTATCCCCCATTTTAAGACTCAAGATTTCTTCAATGTTCAAACCAGAAGTTATAACTGAGACTTCAGTATCTGAATCCTCTGTGAAGTCAGATTCCGTCTCTGAATCACTGTCAGAGTCAACAGAACTACCTGAGGAATATTTATCGGCAGTTTTGCTAATTTCACTGCTTTCCATATATTCAGTTCTAATGAGATCATCTTCTTTGCTTTCTTGTTCAGCTACATTTTCATTGACAGCAACTGGTGTTTTTCTTCTGGTTTTCTTTGTCATTTTTATATCATTAACATCTGTTTTCAGCTGTTGATCTTTACTGTTTACTGATGAAGTGTTTTTGGAGTTAATTTTTCTCCGTCCTTTCACACTTCTTTCCACTTTTGCCCTCTTTTCACCACCAGGATTTTCTAAATTATCAGACAGTACATTTTCATTTAGATCTATGCCATTTGCACTCTGACCTTGATTCTTTCGTCGCTTCTTTGCCTGTTTGCTGATCACTTCAACTTCAGTGTTATCTTCTATGTCATCCACTGATGGTACATTTTGTTTGGTATTCTTTATTTTCTCCACCACATTCTGCACTCTCTTGCTTGTGTGCCTCGTCGGCTGTATATACACCTCCGGTTGGAAGAAGGAACTTATGCTTCTCTGGGCCTGAAATGAATAATGCACGTGCTATCTTGCCATTACATATGTTAATGTGGTTCTTGCATTGTCTGATAAACCCCTTTGTGTACGATATAACCCAGGATTACTCTAGTCGGCAAATATTACAAATCCTATGTCATTTACATCAAAATTTATCGTCATTGAACATCCATAAACATCACAAATTATAACCTTAACTTTGCACAGACCATTATTACTCATGTTCCACAGATAATGTGTACAAACCCCATTTCATGCACAAAAAGTAATTCAATGTATAACAATAACTTAATCTGGACACTATCCGTTTTTGCATGTACGTAACATGTGACAAACAATAGGGCCATAAGGCCCTAGGTCGCTCACCAAAGGGGTTAAGGAACTACTGTTCTGAGCAAGTTTCATGAGGATTTGACTAACAATGTAGCCTCTAGAGTGTTCACAAGCTTCTTTTTTTCAATTTGGCCTGGTGACCTTGTTTGTGACCCAATGTGACCTGGTTTCGAACGTGTCCCAGATATCATTTGAACAAATGTTCTGAGCAAGTTTCATGATGATTGGGCTATAGATTTGGCATCTTGAGTATTCACAAGCTTGTTTTTCAATTCGTCCTGGTGACCTAGTTTTTGACCCAACATGAGCTTGTTTTGAACTCATCCAAGGTATATTATTGAAACAAATGTTCTGAGCAAGTTTCAAGAATATTGGGCCAAATATGTGACTTCTAGAGTGTTTACAAGCTTTTTCTTCAATTTGCTCTAGTGACCTAGTTTTTGAGCCCGCATGATCCAGTTTTGAACTCGTTCCGAGATATAATTGAAACAAACGTTTTGAGCGAGTTTCAAGCAGATTGGGTAAAAAAAATATGACTTCAAGAGTGTTCACAAGCTTTTTATTCAATTTCACCTAGTGACCTACATTACCCAGTTTCGAACTTGTCCGAGATATTATTAGAATAAATGTTCTGGGCAAGTTTCATGAAGAGTGGGCAATAAATGTGGCCTCTAGAGTGTTCACAAGCTTTTAAAAGTTTTCAATAAAGCCATATAAGGAAAACTGCCCCGTCCCCTGGCAGCCATGTTTTTCAATGGAGCTGAACCATTTTCAAACTCGGCTGAGATATCATAAGAACTAATGTTCTGAGCAAGTTTCATGTTGATTGGGCAAAAAATGTGACTCCTAGAGTGTTCACAAGCTTTTTCTATAGCAATATAAGGAAAACTGCCACCGCCCCCTGGCGGCCATGTTTTTCGACAGAGCAGAACCATTTTCAAACTCGGCCGAGATATCATAAGAACAAAGGTTCAGAGCATGTTTCATGTTGATTGCGCAAAAAATGTGACTTCTAGAGTGTTCACAAGCCTTTTCTATAGCCATATGAGGAAAACTGCCCCGCCCCGTGGCGGCCATGTTTTTCAATGGAGCGGAACCATTTTCGAACTCGGTCGAGATATCATATGAACAAATGTTCTAAGCAAGTTTCATTTGATTGGGCAAAAAATGTTATCCCTAGTGTTCACAAGCTTTTTCTTCGTCCGAGATATCATAGGGACAAATGTTCTGAGCAATTTTTATGAATATTGGGCAACAAATGTAGCCTCTAGAGTATTCACAAGGTAAATGTTAACGACGAACAATTCACGACGGATGACGGACAAAAGGCGATCACAAAAGTTCACCATGAACTCAGGTGAGCTAAAAACAACGAGCAACATAACACTAGTATGTTGAGAAATATGTTGCCAAACAACTGCTTCATGTTTAATTAGTCTGCATTTATAAGTAACACGTATGGAACTGTACACAAAATCTCTTGTTTACCACATTAAAAATAGATGATTACTTGAAGTATGAAAAATTGCAGTTACACATAGTCTACCTGTTTCTCCTCTAGTCTTTTAATTACAGGTAACAAATTTTCATCGGTTTTCGCTTTGTCCCATCTGAGTTTTACACTGGTGAATGTGAATGCATGTTAAAAAAAATATTCATCGAGTAAACCTATACACAGATCAGGTCATTGACAGCTTATAATAAATATTATCGAACGGCCTGTTTATCTGCAAATTTATGTCACAGACACTTTATATATAAATAATCCATCAAATTCTTGTTTTTCTTTGAACATGCATACCGGTACATCCCAAAGTACATGTAATGATGCAAATAATGTTACAGGATATATAATTTATAATAAAGTACAGAATTCTAACATATACAGCATGTAGATACTATAAGCACATAACCAATGTGTGAGGAAAATGTTTTTTCGATGAAAGAATGTAAGAATATAGTAAAGCTTATGCTTTACTAAATAAACCTCTGTAGATGTTTCTGTACAGCTTATGAAGCAGGTGTTTCATATATGTTTACATATAATTTCTTCAAATAGCAGGGGCAAAGCTTGAGTATAAAATGTATAGGCACAAATGCACAATTGACTTAATAAGTTTTTATATCTATGGTTACATAAAACTAATTTAAGCAGCAGCTAAACCCAAAGTTTAAAAACTAACATAAAATAAGCGTGTTTTTTGAATTATTACATTTATTAAATATTGATGAATGCATTAAGAATTTAAAAAGCAACAATAACTGACAAAGATTCCCCCTGACCCTCACCCCTCTCTTTCTTGTGTTTATATATTTGTTATCTCTGGGAAAAACGTACAGGCATGTGGCTATAGTGCCTAAAGGGTGTATGCTACTGAATAGTAATTTCTCCAACAATGATGCAGCTGGATTTTCATGATATTTTTCATTTAATTGACTAAATCTACATGAAAGGATATTGTCGTAGCAATTCTACATCCGGCAAGCCCCAGGTGAATTTCTCTTTGGATTCATCCACTGTGGGCTGGAGGTAGGCATCCACCACAACACTGCTGGGGAAGTCTGGAGTTGATTGAAGAACCAGAAACTAGATAACATTTTAAAAGAAACAAACGCTGGCACGTTTAATACACTCTTAAGCACACAATTAATGGATATCTAGCAATTTTATACTGCATGTACATGTAGTAATACTGGTCCACAATGAAGTGAGCAAATGTATTTATTTCTTTATTGAACTAAATATTAATTAAAAACTATCTCTCAAAATATTTGACTTTCCATTCAAATTTTTTTTCCCCCAATAATTACAAATGAAAATTAAGTTAATGACAAAAAATACATGACAAAGGTGTGTAAAAAACCCAACAAACATTATCATGTTTTTATAAAGAGAACATTTTTTAAATATTTCTGCTGTTTTTACACTTTTGTCATACACTGTAGACACTATCAGCTACCTTCTTGTATGTCCAGCTCCCTGAGTTTAGCCCGCAGTTTGGACTCGTATTTCTGCACGGTGATCTGCTTCTGACACTTGTCCCACCATTCCTTGAACTTCTGGAGACCCGAGACACCCGGCCCTGAAAACTCTGCCAGGATTTCCAGCCCCAGGACGGGGCCAACCCCTCGGATCCCTGACGTGTAGTCACTCCCACAGAGCAGGGCCAGGTTGATAAGGGCCTCCCTCGACAGGCCCAACTGAGAAGTAATGTTCACATCCCTAGAACATTAGGCAAGAGTTCTCTCCCTTGTCTGACAATAGCATTTAGCATTTACTTGTGAATGAAAATCATACTCATAACAAACATTTTGAAGTAACTGTTAAATGATATAATTACAAGCACATATTTCTATGTAAATGTTATTTCCAAGTAAAGACGTATCAAGTGTGAGTGTAAAATTATAGTACATGTATCTGATATTGAAATGTTAAGCAGATATAATTTCATGTTCAACCCTCGATATGCAATACAGACAAATGTGAAGCAGACACATACATTCAAAGATGTGAAAAATCAAGCTACACTGAGGTTTAGAAGGCTAAGCATCAAAGATTTCTAAAATGGAGAAAGTCCTATCATCTTAAATCATTCTACACTTACTTAAAGCACTCTACATATTTTTTCTGGTTAAAGAAGTTCTTGAAGACACATTTCCCACCAAACAGCCAGATGTCACTGTCGTCGGTTATGGTCCCGTGTGTGAGACCAACCATCTCAAGGTACGCACACTGTGCCTCGGCCTCCGTCGGACTGACTATGTACGGGATCCCAAATAACTGAAGTAACTCCTGAAATGTACAGACGAAGAGATCCATTCAAGTAATTGGGCACTTAATTGGGAATGGACCTTTTTAACTGGAATGCTAATAACAATAAGGGTGTTCCATTACCTGCAGCTAAAGGATTTAATGTTATTACTATAATGTTCAGTTTCATTTAACACAATAAAACATAACTATGCTAACTATCATGAAAGGATAATGTATAAACCATTAATTTCCAGGAAATTATCTGAAAATCTTAATTTAATTACTTCGCATTACCAAATGTATATGGTACTTTCTTAAAATCATTTACCACAGTCATGCTCAAGGGGCTTGTTAATTTGCATAAACACAACTAGGACAAGATTGTTCTGCACTGTTAGATACAAACTTCAATAGATTACAGTTTTAAAGACATTCCAGTTTGCTTGACGAAAGTTAAACCTAGACAATACAAGAAGTCTACACTTGTGATGACTTCTGTAGATACACATTAAAACTTTTTTATGCGTTTACATAACATTGACCATGTGTAACCTCTACCTGAGCTTCAGTGTCACATGTGTTATCTCTACCTGAGCTTCAGTGTCACATGTGTTATCTATACCTGAGCTTCAGTGTTACATGTGTTATCTATACCCGAACTTCAGTGTCATGTGTTATCTCTACCTGAGCTTCAGTGTCACATGTGTTACCTATACCTGAGCTTCAGTGTCACGTGTTATCTATACCTGAGCTTCAGTGTTACATGTATTATCTATACCTGAGCTTCAGTGTCACGTGTTATCTATACCTGAGCTTCAGTGTTACATGTATTATCTATACCCGAACTTCAGTGTCACATGTGTTATCTATACCTGAGCTTCAGTGTTACATGTATTATCTATACCCGAACTTCAGTGTCACATGTGTTATCTCTACCTGAGCTTCAGTGTTCATCTGGTCGGTAATGGACACTGCCATCCTCTCCTGTTTGCCCTGGTCCAGACGTAACTGACGGTTCTGCTGCGTCATGTTGTCCCGCAGAGCTCGAACATGGTTCTGTGCAAGAAAGACGGGCCATGGTCCAAAGGCATCATTCCTTATACATATATATAGCTTTTATCATGCTGTAATACTCATTCACTATACTGGACACAATTCTTTTCAATTTAAACATGATGTTAGAAATTAAAGTGTTTTGTCAAAAAAAGAACTATTTTAGCATGAAGTAGTTTGTACACGCAGAACAAACAATTTGGATTCAGTACCATGTGACATAGCTTTATGCACAAAGCTCACCTGTCTGCACACACTCTTAGGGGAATATTTATTAAAATTATATCAGTACTTTAACCTGTTAATGTGTTGTACAATTAAGTCTGAACCAGCAAAGTAATTCCTTGTAGAATAAAAACAAAAGTTGCATTTGTAGTAAAGTAACTACAACATTTTCCTTCTAAGACATTATATTTTATTTTACCTCACTTGATTATTTCTCTATATAATGCATATAAACTGCAGCTGGCAACAATTTGATATGTCGCCCGGCAATGTCGCCCGCTACGCAATGATACGGGATTGTTCGGTATAATAAAATAAATATTGACCGTGCGTCTCGTCAACCCTCGACAAACACTGTTGACCTTTGCTCAAGCCTCGGTCGACAGTGTTACCTCGGGTTGAAAATACGCACTGTCACCCTCAAGGAAGTCACTACTTATATGATATACAACAATGTACATACTAGAAAGCCCAGACCTCCGACAACGCAGCTCATACTCCCACATCATACACAACTTATGAAAAGTGGCACAGCATACTGTGGTAATTTGCCTCAATCTCCCAACCAAAAGGGATCCTCTAAACATTTCCTGGATCCAGACGGTGATCAGGATCACCACCAAAATTAAACCATGTATTCATTGGCTCATTTACAACATTCCCTTCCAATTTCTGTTCATGTAAAGTTGTTAACTACAGGACTGTACTTTAAGCAACATTTTTATGCGAGGAAACTACCCTAGACCCCTCAAAGCATTTCACAAAACTGGTCATTTCCAAATGTATCCAGCAAATTTCTGAGATATTTTAAAACATATTTGCTTATAAAAGGGGGGGAAATCAGCTGAAAAGGGGAAACACCACAGCCCTGCAATAATAAACAAACAGACAAACCAACGAACCCCAGCAAATACAAAAGCTCCTTGGTGGAGGTAACTGAATACATTTACCTCTCTCAGACTCTCATACTGTCTCACAAGATCTGTAGCCCCAGTAGCAGCTGATGACGATGGCTTCTTTACTTTCTTGTCACTGTAATGTATGGTCTAGGTAACAAAATGCCAAACGTGGGTTAACATTTTTATTTGTGCATTTATGTTTCATCTGTCTTTTTGAACATTAATACAAACATATTGGCAGTCCGCACATTGGCCACAATAATACGGAAAGGAAAATAAAAACAGTAAAACATTATGAAAATTTGTCCCTGAAAAAGTTACATATGAAAACAAGAGCTATCTGAGGACAGTGCGCTCGACTTTTCTTGTGCCTGTCAGAGTTACTGGCATTTTTTTTCTAAAACAAACTCTATGAACAGAAGGGGCCAATTAAACAAAGTTAATTTTGTTCTCTAGTTACTAAGTGGAAAGCATTTTTTTTATTTAAAAAAGTGACCTTGCACCCACCCACCCCTTATGTAACCTCATGTGATGTCTAGCTATACAGTATCTATAAATTAAGTTATTATTATTTCACTACTATTAATATTTCGATTTGTTCTCAGGTAGTTAAGCAAAAACTCTTTTTTTCTATTTTTAGTACCAGTGACCTTGACCCCACCCACCCCACCCCAAATGCAATCCCAAGTAAAGTACTACTGTAGGCTATCTATGTATTAAGATTCATTCTCGAGTTAGAGAGTGGAAATCAAAAGCTGATGCCGCCATCCCACCTGCAGGAATGTAAAATTTCTAAGTGTAAAAAGGCCCATAATTTTGACACATTTCAAACAAGAGTTATATAAATTTGCCTATAGGTTTATTTTTATATAGGGAATAAGTGATTTAAGTTTGAATGAAATCCCTCAAGCCATTCCTGAGAAACTAGCTTACCGAAAAACTTTAACCCTATTTAAATAGATTATATGTAAAATTTCAAAGTGTAAAAAGGCCCATAATTTTGACAAAATTCAAAATTGGCCTATGGGTTCATTTTAATATACGGAATAGG
Source organism: Congeria kusceri (assembly GCA_027627225.1). NCBI lineage: Eukaryota > Metazoa > Mollusca > Bivalvia > Myida > Dreissenidae > Congeria > Congeria kusceri. Next base: position 43,267,518 of record CM051029.1, on the reverse strand, counting down.
TGTTGTAAGTTTGAATGAAATCCCTCAAGCCATTCCTGAGAAACTAGCTTACCAAAAAAACGTTAACATATCCAAATAACTTATATGTAGAACTTTAACATATCCAAATAACTAATATGTAACATTTCTAAGTGTAAAATGGCCCATTATTTTGACAAATTCTTGGCCTATAGGTTCATTTTAATATGGGAAATAAATGTTACAAGTTTGAATGAAATCCCTCAAGCCATTCCTGAGAAACTAGCATAGCTTAAAACTTTAACCTAGACAGGATGCCGACGCCCACGCCAGGGCGAGTAGAATAGCTTGCCTTTTCTTCGAAAAGTCAAGCTCAACATGTGATTCTGGAGACATATATCTTCAAGGTCAGTGATGGTCAAAATACCAAACTATATACTAAATGCGTGTACCTTAAGTCACTGCCATGGTCCCCAGCTGATTGTTCTACTCCCTTCATCATTTCATCCTCATGGTCAGAGTAAAAACTTTCCATCTCTGCCATTTGTCTAGTATCTGGTTCTTGAGCGGCATGTGCTTCAGCAACTTTAAGCCTCTCTTGGACAGGTTTGACATTAACTACTACTTTATCTTTTTCTTTAGCAAAACCTTCAAATATCTCAGCTGTTATTTCTACACCAGACACCTCTTTGACAGGTTTGACACTACTTTCAACTTTATCTGTTTCTGCAGCAAAACATTTAGAACTCCCAGCTGTTATTTCTACACCAGTCACTGCTGTTGTTGTTCCACTATAGTTTTGCAATGTTCCTGACACAGATGCTTCCTTTTCCATGTTTAAAGGAATCTTCTTCATTGAATTTTCAGCAGAAGTTGGTAAAATTTCATTCTGTACATCAGCTGACACAGATCCTACAAGTGTTATAGAACTTTTGTTTATATTATCTGTTTCTCTCCTATTTTGTATTTCTGGTTCTTCTTCTGCAATAATTGTCTGAAAAATGCTGGCTGGAAACATCTCATCCTCTTTAAGTTCATCCATGTTGATCTTAACTTCAATGAAATCATCTGGCAAATAGTAAACATATACAACATATTAACATAATAAAGGATAAATCCTTTAAAAATGCAGTAAATTTTTACAGAAGTAACATTTTACCAGCATATCATGAAATTAAACTTGTCATCAGTACATGTCAAGAATGAAACATGCATAGCAGTAAAACTAATAACAATGAGATACATGACAATGATATTGTAATAATACAACAAAATGAAGAATCTTAAGACCATAAAGTTACTCATGACAACCAGTGAATTATTTCCCCTTAAATAAATTTCTATTGATGAAACATACTATTTAATCATCTAATCAGCCCCCATCCCCAACAAATTCCATTTGCCTATTCACTGTACTGATGGTTGAAAGCTTGGTAGTTTAGGTATTTTATGGTTTTATGTCAAAAACGTTGTAGCCAAATTGATTGTTTTAGCCAAATGTTGAAATGTGTAGCCATCGGCTAATTTAGTTTACGGCAGAGTGAGCCCCGTTAAAATACATCTGTACAGTACTTTAATAACACTACCATCTGACTCTGAGTCCTTGTCTGAAGAATGTTCATCAGCTTTGGGAAGATCTTCAACTGGTTCTTCATCATCTGACACATCAATGACTTTGACTTTTTTAGGTTCAGTATCACTAGCTCCAGATTTATCAGACATACACGAGATTTTTCTCTTAAATATATCTCTTGTTGCTTTGCTCTCATTTGACTTTTCAATGCTCTCCTTTTCAATAGTGAATACTCTCTTTGAAGTTAGTACAGATTTTGAAAGATCATTACACGCTAAAGAAGTATGCTTCATGTTTGTATTTATATCGTCAATAACAATGACTGCCTTTGAGTTATTAGGCATATCACCATTATGTTCAAGTTCATTAGAAGTCTCCATTGCACTACAGTGCCCACTTTGTTGATCCCTCAGAGACTCCTGTATTGCTTGCTGCAGGTCCTGGTCTTCAGCTTCTGAATCATCACCATTGGCACCTTCAGTTTTATCAGTTATGTCAACATATGGTCCAATATCATCTTCTGAATCTGAACCAGAGTCTATCTCAATCACAGGTTTGAATTTAGCAGGATTCTTTGTAACAATTTGCTTTGAACTACAAAATCGTTGCTTAATATCAGCTCTTTCTAATCCACTTGTGCTTGACCCAGCATTTTCTCTGCTTTTACCTGTCCTGTTTCCGGACCTACTTGCTTGAAATGTTACTTCCCTGATTTCAGATTCATCTTCATCACTTTCAACCAGTTCATCAGCAAATCCTTTAACAGGTTTAGAGACAGTACTAACATCGTCAACTTCTTCCACAGTAGAGAGAACAGATTTCTTATTAACATTATTGCCATGAATGCGACAAGTGACATTCCGCTTAGCTAGAATATAATGAGAGTAATCCTCTGAAAACACCCGCGATGAGTAGACTTCGTCCGAGTCATTGAACTTTGCCCCATACTTAGTTGCTATGGATTTCGTCTGGCGCTGGTTGAGGTCTCTCCGTAAACTGTCGAGTCTCGTATTGAGTTTGTTGTGCTTCACAAGTTTGGCCATTTGAAAACTGGAGAAATCTTTGGAATCCTGTAAAAGAAAAGTGAAAAGTAAAAACTTTCAAATGATTATCAACAATATGCATAGCTCGAAAATATGATTGCAACATATATATTAGGGCATGATTACTGACTCTATTTCTATTTCTCAAGTGACATACTGCAAAAGTGTTGAAAATGAAATACTAGAATGTTTAAAATTTGTGAAGAAAAATCATCACATCTCACACAGAAAATCTGATCTGAAATGTTCACTAAAATACCACTGAAGTGACATTTTTTTTTAGGAAAACTCTGAAAAGCGGCCCTTTGATAAGAACATACATCAGGCAGATCTGTGATCTTGGAGAGGTTGTAGTTTTTGCGACTGAGGCGGATGTCTGTGATGATCTCGTGCTGCAGTTCCAGGGGCAGGGACTGGAACCAGTCAGACTCCACATCGATTGCTTGCATATCCGCAAACTGGTCCTGTAAACACATCAGTCTGGTCTGAGTACCCATGTTTCCGAGTACCCATGTGCTAAGTAACTAGATTTTATGCCCATCCATGATTTTTGAGTGCCGTGTTATTTTTAGTATACATGTTTTTAGTACCAAAGTTATTTTTTGAATTTATGCTGTTTGAGTACACAAGTGTTTTAAGTATACACATGTTTTGAGTACCCATATTTATGACCACCCATGTTTTTTGAGTGCCATGTTTTGAGTAGTCATGTTTTAAGTACCCACAATTTTTCAAACCTTTATTGATGCACTGTCACAAGTCAGTAACACTTTAATTTACTGGTAATTCTAAATATTCATACCATGTAAAAAATAAAATAAATAATAATGAAAAAGGTTCATACACATTACTTACCTCAACAATCTCTCGCAGTTCTTGTCTTTCTGTAAACTTATCATCAGTGTCACTCTTCTGGGAGAGGAACCTGCGGGAATGGTTTAAAGTAGTACATAATGAAAATACAACCAAAAAGACTTATTCTGTAATGTTTGTGGTCTCATTTCTATTACTGGTTATCCACTGACAAAACAAATAGAATATCAAAATCACTTACATATTCAAGTTGTATTAGCTATTAAAAAACTATATCTATGACACTACATGAAAACAAATCAAATTTGATGGTAACAGTATCCCTCAAGAAATTGGACTATGAAAACGCCATGCTGTTGAGCAATTATGGTGTCATTATTTCATATAGAGCTACAGAGGTTATAGAAAACAACATTTAAATAATTAAACTAGATGTGTCACAGACATGGATGCACCCACGACACATGTTTGGACACAAACTAAGGGCATGACATAAATACTAATTTTTTCCTCTACAAATTTATTTTCATATATTATAGTCTATAGTGGGAAAAATGACAAAGGGCCATTATTCTGCCAAAATTAGTCGCAGCCCAAATTCCTTACTAAACGATCACCTGCACGTTAAGGTTTTTCAGCTGAGAAAGTTTGATCGAAATCCGCAAAGCGGTTAAAGAGGAGTTGCGTGCACATTTCGGGAAGTATATTTTTTATTGTGGAAAAAATGACAAAAAGGGCCATAATTCTGCCAAAATTGGTTGCAGCCAAAATTCCTTCCTTTACGATCACGTACACATTAAGGTTCTTCAGCAGTGAAAGTTTGAACAAAATCCACTAAGCAGTTAAAGAGGAGTTGAGTCCACACAATTTTGTTAAGTATATTTTCTGAAGTGGGAAAAATGACATAGGCACATAATTCTGCAAAATTTGGTCGCAGCCAAAATTCCTCCCTTCAGGATCAACTACACATTAAGGTTCTTCAGCCGTGAAAGTCTGAGCAAAATCCTCCAGCAGTTAAAAGAGGTGTTAAGTCAACAAAAATTCAGAAAGTATATATATTGTATAGTTGAAAAAATGAAAAAGGGCCATAATTCTGTCAAAATTGGTCGCAGCCAAAATTCCTTGCTTTAATATCAACTACACATTACGGTTCTGCAGCTGTGAAAGTTTGAGCAAAATCCGTCCAGCAGTTAAAGAGGAGTTGTGTCCACAAAATTTTGGGGTACGGACTGAGTCACGTGCAATGCTTAATGCCTCCCACTTTGTGGGGGCATAAAAATATGATAGGTAAATTATCATTCTAAACAGACAAAAAAACTAAATGATGGTTATTTTTACATTTTCGAAGACTCTGGTAGGGGAGGCAGTTCAAAAATTGCATCTTTATTTCCTTTTACAGAGCCCTTTGCTGCTGGCGGTACAATGAGTGCACTTTCAATTCGATAAGCCTCTTGAAGAGCCTGACTGCGAATCAGATTGGTAAGAATCTTCTGTTGCATCTGGAGGCTTGCCTGTTCTGCATCTTCACGTTTACCTCGCCTGGCAGCCTGCAATAAAACAATTGTACAACATTAGTCTTTCAACTCTTTGACATTCTTCTCAACAAATACACATTCATACATTGATAAATAAAAGAAGAATGACATCTGTACTGCATTTAAAAGTGATAAAATGCAGTGCTTTCAATAAAAGCACTACAATTATGATTGCAAAACCTTCAACAGTATTCAATACTGGTCACAAAATTGTTTTTAATCTTTATGTCATCGCACTGGACTTACCATAAACGTTAAAAAAATATGTAATTTTAATATACGATTTTAACATTCCACAACTAGAACAAATCTGGTTTTGCAGGCTTCACTAGCTGTACATTATAATCCCTGTTTACACACCCTTTATTAAGATAAAAACAACACCAACCAATGTTTGCTTCTTAAGAACCGGTACCCCGCCATCAAACACAAACACAGGTTTGATCCTGTAGTACAGCAGCTTGCATATCCGAGTGAAGAGCCCATGAAGATGAGCATTTGGCAGGGGGTTACCAGAGCTGTCACGCATTCCTTTTGACAGCTGGTGGAGCCATACGCTCACGTCTGTAAATTAATACAATAAGCAAGTAAGTTTTATGCTAGAACAAGTTCAATGCTCATACTGCCTTTCACATAAAAAATCAAAATGTTCTAAGAATAACTTTTGGTATGTTCAACAATCAGTGATTAAACCAAACTAGCAATAACTGACTGACTGCAAAACCTGTAAAACGTATCTGTCTGCATGTGGAAACAGTTATGTTGGTTATTTTTTGTTTCTGTTGTTATTTATTCTTCAAAAGGATGTGATACTTTCAAGTAAACACAGATCATTTTTTAAACTGAACACATTCCAGTCATGTACAAAGAATAATAGGTAACTATTTGTAATCATTAATTTCCCTTCAAAACATTAATGTTCTCTCAGGGCTTCCATTAAGGGAAGTTTGGGAGTAATTTACTCCCCGTTTTTGTCACAGGACTTCCAAAATTGCAGCCATGGAAGTTGCAGTACTTCCAAAATTGCAGCCATAGAAGTTCCATCATGTAAGGATGAACAAGTTAGAAGAAAAATTAAGAAATTTATCTAAATGTATACCTCTTTCACTGAATAAATTGGCATATAAACACGATGAAAAAGAACTGGCCTTATACTTATTTTATACTTAATATACGCATTTCTGAAATGCTCAGGACTTGTGTAGCGCAATACTGTCAAAACTTCCAAATATTATGAGCAAAACTTCCAAAATCAGAGGCCAGGAAGTTCAAACTTCCAGTTTTCAAAAGTTAATGAAAGCTCTGTTCTCTGGGACATTTGCTGCACAAGTACACACCCACTGCTAGCACTCTCCCCTCCAGGGATTCCAGTGGCACAGGTTTGCCTGTGGAGTTGAGCAGCTGCCACAGCCCTTGTACTCCCATACTGGCACTCTAATCTGGAAAATAATAAGTTCATTCTGTTGATATTGATGATTCATAGCTGAGAACTCCCAAATTAGCACTCTGAACTAGAGAATAACTGTTAAAATGTTGTTAATTCTTATAATATCAATGATTCATAGCCATTGAACAAAAGTACTGGTCTATAATCTAGAGAATGACAAATTAATTCTTATGATACAAATGATTTATAGCCCATGCACACCCATAATGACACTATTATCTGGACAATTACAAGTTAATTCTTATGACATCAATGATTCTGACATAGCCCATGCACACCCATATTGACACTATTATCTGGACCATTACAAGTTAATTCTTATGACATCAATGATTCTGACATAGCCCATGCACTCCATACTACACTCTTATTTAAATAATAACAAGTTAATTCTTATGATATCAGTGATTCATAGCCAATGCACTCCCATACTGGCTCTTTTACCTGTAGAATAACAAGTTAAACATTATGATATCAATGATTCACAGACCATGAATGCCCATACCTGCTCTCTAATCTTTTTTTCTCATTTATTTATTCCGTATATACTCGTACAATATCATGTAACTGTTATACATTATATAGCATACTGCAGTACTTATGTCATGTATAAATACACAAAGATATATATTACACAAAGTAAGGCACATGCATATAGAAGAAAATAACAAAAATATACAAATTGAAGAATAATAGAGCTTTGTATGAGTATAAGTATTGAAAAACGTGCATAAATTATGTGAATAGTGCAATCACTATAGAAAAGAATAACAATGCATAAGTATTATCTACATTAAATACAGGTCTTTTTTTAAAAAGAATTTTAGGTTGATTTTTTTTTCTTTTGCCATTTCAGTATATAAGTTAATAGCATATAAATTGTTGTTTGTATGTGAGAAAAAAAATGTGTTTAATTGTTTGCCATATTAGTCTTTATGTTAACTGTGGTTTTAGTGAATTGGTCCCATTTTTTACAGTGTATTTCGTACTTGTTTTTCATTAGAGCTTTTTCAGCTTCAATTCTGGTTCTGTTATTTAGATAATTGATGAAACTTTGAAAGCTGGGTGTAAATTTTTTGTATCTCATTTAAAAATAAATAATTTCATTTTAAAAATAAATGATTTTAGTCGAATTATGATAAAATTAAATACATCAGCAGAAAGTTTCTTTTCAGTGCAACCAAAAAAAGCTGTTTGTTTGTTTATGTGTATTAAAAATATAGAAATGATTCAAATTTTGTCCATGTTTCATCAACACATGGACATTCCCAAAACAAATGGTCAACAGTTTCGATGTGAGACTGGCAAAAGTCGCACAAAGTATTATGTTGTAAATTGCATTTAAATAAATATGTGTTTGTTGGAATAAGTCTCATAATAAATCTGTATTGAAAGCTCCGCAATGCTGAGTCAATAGTTGATTGGTAAGGTATCATATATATATTCTTCCAGTCTGTTTCATTCAAGTCATCGTGGAATGTGTTATTCCATTTGGTTTCAATTTTTGTATTATTCTCGTTTTGTAACTATATACAAAACAAGAATAATACAAAAATTGAAACCAAATGGAATATAGAGAAGTTTGTTGGGTTGTTTTGTTTTTGTCAGTATGTTTGAAAGTGTTTCGGATGGTAATTGTATATTCAATTCTTCGCTGTTTTCTCTCATTTAATATTGAGGTGGAATAGATGTAATTCATGTGTTTTTTGTTTCTAAAGTAATATAGATGGTATATATATTTAATTCCTTTATCGATCCAACTTTTATAAAATAATGTTTTGCCATTCGCAGTTATTGATTTGTTGTTCCAAATTATTTCCATTTTATTGCTTGTCCTATTTTGTTTTGACTTATACTCATTGTTTATACAAGACCACGAACTGATTACATCATTAAGGAATACATTTCCTTTACTTATTTCGTTTATTACGTGTTGGTTCAGTTCACTGTCAATTATGAGATTATTACCATGGTTTTGCAATTTAAGATTCCACATAAGGTTCCATTTTCCATTGTTATCTGTATTCCTGTGACGTTTTACCCAACAGCTTTTAATAGATTTCAAAAAGTTGTATATATTTGTAAGTTTTAAAGGGACTATGTCAACAAAAAATTGGCTTCCTATTGCACTACAAATTAAATTATTTAATAGAAATGTGCTTAACTAAGACATGTGCATTAAATAAATAAAAATAATATAAAACACAATGAGATATTTGATAAAAACTAATTAGCAAAAAAGCCTGACACAATTAAAACCCCAAGCGGGTATCGAACTCATGACTTAGGAGCAATACGAAGAAATTACAGTAGACAGCACTTTAATCAACTGTGCTATCATGCTTGACAAGGAGTCGTTTGTAAACTATGGTTATACAACATTCTCACAATTCTGACGTAAAATATGTAAACAGGCAAAGGGCCAAACAAACACAACCAATATTATAATTTTATTTTTATCTCAGAATGCATACACTTTTTTCCCATCATATATACCCTGTTTTAACCGTTATTATATGCCAGTATTAATATCCAAATATTAGATTTGTTAATGACATTTCCCCCTTGAGGTCCTTTTTGATTACATAGTCCCTTTAAACCTCCATTTGCGTAGTCTCGATAAAGTACATTTCTTTTATTTTTGTGAGGGTTCAAGTCCCAGATGAAGTTAAATATACTTTTTGTTATATCAGTTATTGTTGAAGAAGATGGATTTGGCAGCATTGAAAAGGGATATATTAATTTTGGTAATGCGAATGTTTTAATAACTGTGATTTTCCCCTGCTCTCTAATATAGAGAATAACAAGGACAGGTTAAGCTAAACTCTAACCTAAAAAATAAGTATGATAGTATCATGACCATGTATTAAATAAAGATATAATTCAGTGTTAATTTGTAGTCTTATAAGAAAATAAGTTAATAGTGAAAAATAAAGCATGTCCGAAAAATATAAATAGTCCGGAATATGGGTAGTATTGCACAATGAAGTTTAGTTTGTTAATAACTTATATAAAATGTCAGTTTCATATACCATGCATGCTCCTATGTAAATTAAATTTAAAAAACATTTTTAAAGTAGTAGACTTATTTTACCAGACCAAATAAACAAAATTTACTATAAATGTAAAGAACATTTTTGGTGTATGATTTATTTACCTACGCACCGTTCTGCGATTTTCACAACATTTTATTCAGAACTTGGAACTGTCACCTTTTGCAGAGAAATATATTTACAGTGCTTTTAACATTTCATCAAATTCTGGCGTGACCGATTAAGATTTTATTTGGTTTAGAATAATATATTAATGTCCAGTGAAGAAGGAATAAGGGCGACCAACGATGACGCGGCGGAATGCAAGAGATTCGCGGTGGATAAGGGGTACTGGCACGATCCGTTTATTGGCTTGTTTACTTCAAAAGGTCGACAAAGTCATGCTCCAGAAATCAATATCGGCTACTATGCGAGAGTTAAAGGACTTAAACTTCTACTAGAGAAGTTTATTACGGTGTGCATTTTAGACTTTAACGATTTTATTGCTCATTAAATTGCGTAGTATAAAATAGATCATTTAAAGGGACTATGTCATTGAAAAATTTGCTTCGTATAGCACTATAAATTATTTGATATAAATGCGCTTTATTAAGACACATGCATTAAATAAATAAATAATAACACAATAAACAATATGATATTTTATTTAAAAAACAACAACAAATTAGCAAAAAAGACTGAAAAAATTAAAACCCTGAGCGGGTATCGAACTAACGACTTAGGAGCCATTCAAAGAAATAACAGTAGACAGCGCTTAAATCAAATGCGCTATCATGCTTCATAAGGAGTCGTGTGTTAACTATGGTTATACCAAATGCTCACAATTCTGACTTCAACATGTAAACAGGAAAAGGGCCAAACAAACACAACCCATATTATAAATTGATGTTTATCTCAGAATGCATACACTCTTTTCCCATTATATATACCCTGTTTTAGTCGTTATTATATGCCAGTATTAATATCTAAATTTCAGACTTTATTACGAAATTGCCCCCTTGAGGCCCTTTTCGATGACATAGTCCCTTTCAACATACCTTTGAAAATGCTCCAGAGTGGGCCTAGTGCAAGTATGTAAGAAGAAGTGCATGTCATTGATTAAAGAATAAAGAGTCTCAGGTTGACAGTGTACTTGTGTTTACCTGTGTATGTGACTTAGATGATAATTACCAGCAGAGTTTTATTATCTAAAGGTCATTTATCTATCCAAATACTCAATCTTCAGACTTACAGTTATCACGTTACTTAGAAGACCAATAATTATGTTAAGTACATTATGCCTCAGCTGTTGTTAATTAAAGATGCATCTTTCTATTAATTCAAAATATGTCCTTGTGCAGAATCATATAAGGACATATTTTTTATTTAGCTTGACTATTCAAAAAATAGGTGGGCATTCCTACTCTCTGCAGTGTCGGCATCCGCGTCAGATCTTGGTTAAAGTTTATTCAAGTCTTGTGACTTCAAAACTACATAAGTTATTCACTTGAAACTTGAAATATGCCTTTGTCATCAACTCCAGCTTCAGGTGCAACATTTGCCATAACTCTATTTTGTATTTTGGCATAGTTATATGCTCTTTTCACATAGATTTTCAGATTATACTATAATAGTTTTTATTCAAAAGTTTTATAACTTTAAAACTTGATATGTTATTTACTTGAAACTTGGAATATACCTTTGTCATCATCTACACCATCAGGTGCCACAATTAACATAAATCTGTTTAGTATTTTGACAAAGTCATGCCCCTTTTTCACCTACTAAATTTTAAGTGTAAAGTTTTTATTCAAACGTCTTATGATTTCTAAACTACATAAGGTTTTCACTTGAGACTTGGTATACATCATTTTAATACATTCCAGCATCAAGTGCAACAATCTACATAAATCTGTTTTGTATTTTGACAGAGGTATGCCCACTTTTCACATAGATTTTGAGGTTAATGTTTTTGTTCTGATTTCTAACTACATAAAGTATTCACTTGAAACTTAGAATAAGTTGCTAAAATAATTGCCATAACTCAGCTTTGTATTTCAACACATTTATGCCCCTTCCACTTTTCAAGGTATGTATCAACTGAAATACTTCAAATAGTCGACCGCGCTGTCCTCTGACAGCTGTTGTTAGTACAGTTTTGTGGATGCAATATTGAACACTTTACAAACAAATTAGTATTTGCTTGGTATTCCAAAATTGAAACACTACCAGCATGACAGCCTTCCGTAACTTTTGAAGCTCAGGTCAAATATTCTTCTTCTTTTTTCTGTTGACAATATCACACAAATTGAACCTTGTATGAACACTTTAACAAATCTGTGTAAAAAGGGACATTACTCTGTCAAAATACAAGAGTTATGGGGAGTGTTGCACTTGATGTTGGAGTTAATGACAAAGGTATTTTCCAAGTTTAAAGTGAATAATTTATGAAGTTACAAGACTTTTTAATATAAACTTTAACCAGAATCAGACGTGGACGCTGACGCCAGGTCAAGTAGGAAAGCTCACCTATTCTTCAAATAGTTGTGCTAAAAAGTAACATTAAATATTTAAGTGGATTGAATTACTTAAAACTTATGAATAAGAACAAGGCTAATGGCCCTGTTGGTATTTATAGGTGACCGATGGCAAGTGTCAGGTAGTTAGTCTGGGGGCAGGTTTTGACACCTTGTTCTGGAATCTCAAAGATGAGAGTGTGAATCTGACCTCGTACATTGAAGTAGATTTCTCGGCTGTTACTTCTAGGAAGATACAATACATACGTCGCTCACAGGCACTCCTGAGCAAAATCACATCAGATGGTAAATATAATTAATGTGGTAGTCATAGTTTGAGTAAAGACTAGACCAAAACAAAGTCAATATTTACTAAAGTCAGTATTTATGAAATGTTTTTCTTTCTGTTCAACTGTTCAAGTGTAGTCCAGTATTATACTTATTCTTTGTGTGCACCTTGAATGTATTTTCAGTCATCAAATGAGTTGTTTTTTTCTTTTCTATAGTTATAGAGATAATGTTGTTTGGTTATTTTCTTGAGCAGAGCAAAACAGAACTGTACTTAAAGGAAGACTTCATAATAAATGGCATTTAGAGGAAGAGTGAAGTACAAGAACAGTAATGAACTTTAATTAGCAACTGTTGCTATTTATTAACCATTTATTGTCATTTCAGGAGAGGAAGTGAAATTCAATGCAACAGATCTGCATGGTACAGACTATCACTTGGTGGCCGCAAACTTGAAAAACCCGACCGAGCTGGAACAGAAATTGTCCGAGTGTGGAATTGACAAAACCTTGCCCACCATTTTTATTGCTGAGTGTGTGTTAGTGTACATTGAAAGATCGAGCACAGATGCCATTCTAAAATGGGTCACAGATAACTTTCCAACAACATTCTTTGTCAATTATGAGCAGGTTGGTTTTAAGTTCTTTAGCATATGTTTAGAATGTTTGTGTAATTATAATAATAATTATTATTATTGTTGCTGTTGTTAATATTATTATATAGGAAATTTCATTAAGAAATTTTAAGTATAGATGTTATATATACTGTGTCAATTCCTACAATATAAGATTTCTTGAATTTTATTTCATTTGATCTTGTAATATATAACAGAAAAGTTGAAAATGTGATTACATTTGGCTTTAGTAATACTGATGTTCCTTTTATTATATTCTTAAATAAAAACATGTCAAACTTTAAATATAACTACAGACATTCTTATAAGAAATGTTTATTTAGGTGAACATGGCAGATAAATTTGGAGAGGTAATGTTGGAAAATTTGCGCTCTCGAGACTGCATGCTACACGTGGAATATTGCCAGAACCTGGAGACACAAAAACAAAGGTTTGTAATGGGTTTAGGGAAGTGTAGGTACTCAGGGGTGTAGGGATTAATTGATGGGGGAATGAAGTATGGGAGGGCCAGGTTTGGATGTTAGGTGCTTATACAAACAGTGACAATGAGTTGTCAGACAAAATATTGTTTGATTAGTATCATACATGTACATTAACGCGCTGACATTCAATTTCAAATCAGAAAAGAACATTACAATTATTTAGATAAAGTAGCCTCTCTGCAGCTGAATTTAAAATAAGATGAGATGTGCTTGCATCATGTTTGATTTTATATCTTGACCCAGTTTGATCAGACAGTTTATACTGGCTGTTTGTTTTGCAAGTCTAGGTTCCATATCACAACTATTAATAAGCATAGAAAACTTTTACCAGTACTGATATTTCCTAGCATTTTCTGGACATATTAATTTACAACTTTATTCATATAAATGTAATATATTTTAATACAAACTGGATTATCTTTCCCAGAATGCTGAGCCATGGCTTTGACGGTGCTGATGCCATGGAGATGAGGCACGTGCTGAGTTCCCTGCCACAGGGAGATGTGCACAGGTAGGAGGCTCGTATAGTTGAAGTTGTCAGTAACTGATAGTAGGTTGAAGTAATTTCAGTGGCTTCTTTCAAAGCAAATATAAGTAGGTTGAGGCAATTTCAGTGACTTGCATGAACGCCAATGTAAGTAGGTTGTGGCAATTTCAGTGGCTTCCTTGAAACCAATGTAAGGGGGTTGTTGCAATTTCAGTGGCTTCCTTGAAAACAATGTAAGTAGGTTGAGGCAATGTCAGTGGCTTCCTTAAAAGGCAATGTAAGTGGCTTCCTTAAAAGGCAATGTAAGTAGGTTTAGTCAATTTTAGTGGCTTCGTTGAAAGCCAAGTAAGTAGGTTGAAGCAATGTCAGTGGCTTCCTTTAAAGCTAGTGTAAGTAGGTTGAAGCAATGTCAGTGGCTTCCTTTAAAGCTAGTGTAAGTAGGTTGAAGCAATGTCAGTGGCTTCCTTTAAAGCCAATGTAAGTAGGTTGAAGCAATGTCAGTGGCTTCCTTTAAAGCCAATGTAAGTAGGTTGAAGCAATGTCAGTGGCTTCCTTTAAAGCCAATGTAAGTAGGTTGAGGCAATTTCAGTGGCTTCCTTGAAACGAATGTAAGTAGGTTGAGGCAATGTCAGTGGCTTCCTTGAAAGCCAAGTAAGTAGGTTGCGGCAATGTCAGTGGCTTCCTTGAAAGCCAAGTAAGTAGGTTGAGGCAATGTCAGTGGCTTCCTTGAAAGCCAAGTAAGTAGGTTGAGGCAATTTCAGTGGCTTCCTTGAAAGCCAATGTAAGTAGGTTGCGGCAATGTCAGTGGCTTCCTTGAAAGCCAAGTAAGTAGGTTGAGGCAATTTCAGTGGCTTCCTTGAAACGAATGTAAGTAGGTTGAGGCAATGTCAGTGGCTTCCTTGAAAGCCAAGTAAGTAGGTTGAGGCAATTCAGTGGCTTCCTTGAAACGAATGTAAGTAGGTTGAGGCAATGTCAGTGTCTTCCTTAAAAGCCAATGTAAGTAAGTTGTGGCAATTTCAGTGGCTTCCTTGAAACCAATGTAAGTGGGGTTTTGAAATTTCAATTTAAGCCAATGTAAGTAGGTTAAGGCAATTTCAATAGCTTCATTGAAACCTTATGTAAGTAGGTTGAGGCCATTTCAATGGCATCCTTGAAAGCCAATGTAAGTAGGTTGAGGCCATTTCAATGCATCCTTGAAAACCAATGTAAGTAGGTTGAGGCAATGTCAATGGCTTCCTTGAAAGCGATGTAAATAGGTTAAGGCAATTTCAATGGCTTCCTTGAAACCAATGTAAGTGGGTTGTGGCAATTTCAGTGGCGTCCTTGAAAGCCAAGTAAGTAGGTTGAGGCAATTTCAGTGGTTTCCTTGAAAGCCAATGTAAGTAGGTTGAGGCAATTTCAGTGGCTTGCTTAAAAGCCAATGTAAGTAGGTTGAGGCAATTTCATTGGCTTCCTTAAAAGCCAATGTAAGTAGGTTGAGGCAATTCAGTGGTTTCCTTGAAAGCCAATGTAGTTAGGATGGATGCTTACATTGCAGGAAAAGGATATGCAAAGCTAATTAGCTGTGTAATTGGAATGCTTTTGTCGTTTTTAGCATTAAGTTAAGCTAGATTCATTTAGTGTTGCAGTGATGTAGGTAGAAGGAACATCTTGCTGGGTGTTCTGTAAAGTGGGCCAACACTCACTGTTAGGTGTATTTCCACAAGGGGGACACGTGAAAAAAGAAAAGAAATAGAAAGGGATAGACTAAGACATGCATGGGAAGCTCTTTTTAGGGAAGGTCTGGATGCTCCCCCAATGTTGTGTTAATGAGACATGTGGAGTACCGGTAAATTTTATCAAAGGCATACTGACAGATGTTGGAATAAGTAACAAATACAGGCTTGAGTCCTTGTCGCAGAGGCATAAATTGGTTCTTCTTGTGTTGTACTACAGCATCATGGTTTTTAGTTAAAAGAACTAAGTAATGATCGTTGGACACCCACGATCAATTCATTACGTTTCTCTCCATTCCTAGATAGATGGTGAGAAGCATAATCAGCAGCGGGGTGTATGATGCTTAGTCATATGATAAGGAATGACAAGTTTTACAATGCAGTTACTGTTACATGTCTGCTTTTAATACTAATAGTCATTACTGTTCTAAATCAAGAACAGAACAAACAAAATATACATCGTACATGTTAATGTAATTATGTAATTTGACCAGCCGAGATAAAGACTTGCAGTGAATAATGAAAAATTTGTTTGCAATATGTATTCTTTGTGTGGAAGTGTATGCAGAATTTTTATATTGCAATTTTCAGATAAATTACATGTTTGCAAACACCATAGTAAAGGGACTTTAAATCAAGTGTTGTTGATATTTTGCAGGATAGAGCAGATAGACTTCCTGGATGAAAGGGAGTTGTTAGATCAGCTGATGAGCCACTACTGCTACTGCTGGGCGTATAAGGATCCCAACAACATTGGGCTGTCGAGCATCACACTTTAGGCACCATTATATTGTTGTTGTTGTTGGGGTTTTGCTCTTACAAATATACAAGACGTTTGCAATAGGCCTTTCTTAATATTAACCTTATGAATAAAACATGAGATTTCCAGAGCAAGGCTGAGATGGGTCAGATGTAAACACTGCATTGCTGATAAGCAGTATGGCTGCTTCGTATAGTAACAGAGATACACATAACACTCCAAAATTTACATTTTCTTATGTTGAACATTACATTAAAGCAAATGAATTTTCATCTGGCAATAAAACAATCTCATGCTACCATTTCTAAAGTGAGGGATATTATTATAAACAAATTATTCAATTAAATTTAATGGAAATAAATAAGCAATATATATTACAATAATTTTCATTTATATTGAAGCAGCCCTTCAAAAAAAAAATTTGATTCCAAAAAATGAACAGTAACTGGTCAATAAGTAAATAAAAAATGACAATACCATTTTTTGGGGGGTTGAAATGATGCAATGGGTTTCTTTCCTTGGTGCCTAAAATTTCCTCACACCAGCCAGAAACACTAGGAACTGCCCCTTCCTTCTTAAATAGGTATCCATCAGGCATAATCATCTTTTGAAGTACTTAAACAATTATGTCAACTTAGAAAATTCTGATGTTGGCTTGAGTTCTAAACATTTTAGTAAATACGACACTAACCTGTTTTGTATTCTATTAAGTTTTCAACTGTGTCATTCTAAAAGTAATAATAGTATTGTGCTTAATTTCTTGGTTGATATTATGCAAATAATTTCAGTTAAGGAACAGCAACATTGGAAAAAGCAATATAAATACTCAAAACTAAAATACTATTTGTGTGCATACATTGGAAATGTTTGCCTACATCTCTTCTTATTTTCCACACCCATTGCTTCTTTATGTCCTCATTAACAGGAAATATCTGAAAGCTAATTTGTGAATCATATCTTACATTTGAGTTAGAGTTGTATACACAACAATGTTAATTACAAACTTTGTTTTCTTGCATGATATTGCCTGGAAATACTGCTTGACCTGTAGTGGCGAGTGCTATCAGTAATCAATGTTTACAACTGACCCATCTCAGCCTCGTTCTGAGAATGGAATGTTAAGCATGCATACAATTTGAGAAAGGTCTATGATAAGCTGAGTAGAGTGCTGAATGCAGAGCCAGGTCTATATTAGGTCGGGCGTTTGTTTTTTCGTCTTCTACATGTAATAAGTGTTTTAACAAATACTACATGTAGTAAATAATATTGCCAAGCCAAGTTATGATATATAATTGCAAACAGCTGAACGCGGTATTTTCTAACCTGGCGGACTGCACGCATCATCGTACCATTATTTACGTGGTAAATTGGAATAGCTGTTATTATTTGTCAAGAAAAGCTTACCACAACAGCCTTGTATTGCTGATTAATATTTCATTGCCCAGCAGTTTTTCGTTTATTTGCCTGGTATAGTTTTACTTTGTAAATGAGATTCCGGCTTAGTTGGAGGCGATTTGTTAAAGTTCACTTCTACGGGTGTGCTGTAGAATTAATATACATGCATCCTGCTTACTTCATAAAGAATGACTAATGAATGTTCGAACTTCAACTATATAATGCTCACATACTCTTGAACAGTGTTTTACAAAAAGCAAAAATTTTGGACTGAAACAACCGTTCGGTTTAGACAGGGATTCGGTTTACAAAGGGTTCGGTTTTCGACAGGTTTCACTGTAATATCCAGCATCGTAGAAACGTTAAAACATATATTAACTCGGCGCCTTTAATATAATTGAGGCGTGTCGTGGGAAACCCGGGTGTAATGCATGTGCGTAAAGTGTCGTCCTGGATTAGTCTGTGCAGTCCCCAGCAGTTCTGCCTACAGTGGATTTATGTTAGAATAGACTACCTCGAAACAGAAAATACCATAAAAGCGAAAAGTGTTGTCCTGGACTGCACAGGCTAATCTGGGACGACACTTTACACAGATGCATTCAGCTCAAGTTTTCCACGACAAGCCTCATGTCTTTGAAATATTCAACTTGAAATCCAGTACTCGGAGCATTTACAATACATTACTGTTCATGTTTCGAAATGCCCAGATTATGGACATTTACGATATATAGCACAGAAAGTGCTCACGGTTGTTTCGCATGCATGTTCAGTTGTTTATTTTTATTTCAAATAAATAACTTGAACTTTGGTCGGTGGAAATGTTGTTACTCAGCCTGCTTACATTAATCGGATATATTGGGTTACAATTGCCAAGAATGGTTTATGATATTTAAGGTAACGGAATTCAGTACATATTCTTCTGAAACTATAAGTGCTGAACAGTACGTTTTTTTTCTTGACTTGATTCAGAAAGGTTTTGCAATGTATTCTAAAGATTGCGTACCAATAAACCTGTAAAATTTCTTTGAATTGACTTTTTGTTTAGCTGTATTTCTGTACGTGTTAAATATACTGTGGTTTTATATTTACATGTATATGTTTTATTAAGAAACCCCTTGAAGAACCCGTATATCCAGTATGGCGAGCACCTAGCTCACGTGCGTAAAGCCGGTTGTCGAACCTAGATTATCTAGTCGAGAAGCCATTTTGTCACGTGATAAGCACACCAAAAAATGACGGTCAGTGCCAGTTTAAACTGTCACATTCGGAAACACAGCGAAAGGTTGTTTTAATGTTTATGGAACGCCATTACTGACGATACCATTATCCAGATGTTATGGGGACCTATAAGTTTTAATTATTATAGTTTTCAAGGCCCCTAAACCTACAGCTATGGCCTGCCTTCATATCAAATCACAGGCAGCTTACATCTTGCTATCAATATTTGTCTGGCTTGTACCGGGCTAATGCATCTAATAACGTTGTACTGGTAGCAGCTAACAAAACAGGATCGGGTGAACATTGCGAACGGAATATACGGCGAACAGAAACAAGGGCGAAGGAGTAAGAGCGAACCCTAAATCTATAGATCTAGCTAGTTTGTATATAATATTTATATCATTGATCATCATATAAACTGGTCCACTAATAGTAGTCTAGATGAGAAGCGATTGTGTCAGACTGCCTTTAGTTCAAATCACATCGAACGTCTCGTCATGGCAACTGGTCCAATACAGGGGTTCATTGTGGCGTTCTCGTGAAAGGTGTTGCTCGACTTTTGACAGCTGTTGTGCTGCATTGCGCGGCTGTTTATTAACTATTTACTGAGTTGTTACGATTGCCAGACTGTTTTGAACTGCCAATATCGTAGTTATACAATGGTTTCGATATCGCATATATGTGTAATGGCGTCAGCAGTCCAAGTTTACTCGTCTGAGTCCAATATATGTCTTCCAGTTCACAATAACTTCTACCTTTAATTATCAACCAATAATTAATATACGTTATGAAACCACCGCATTTCCACGCTGACAGCGTAGAAAGACTGTTGGCGACAAAATAAACTAAAAGCGTGTGAAGTATGAGTGCGTTGTTGCTAAAAAATAAACATGTGTTTCAATGTAATTCAATTTCCCACCTTTAACTTGATAATATGGCTTCTTATTATATAGTATTCAACATCATAATAAAATTTATTTGTAAGTAACGAACACATATTATTCAAAATTATTATTTAATGCAAACGGAATTACATACATGCCAGTTAACAAGTCAATCTGCAACGAGCCCTGCAGAATAACCGATATAGCGTGGTAGTTAGGAGCATCGATTGTTAGTGATTCGTAGCCTACTTAGTCAAAAGTAGGGCATACGATGCGTGCTCTCGATTTTCTATAATACAGTTAAAAATTTATACATTGCAGTTATTTGTTGTCAAAATATTCAGAATAAGAATCAGGAACAAGAAATAACACTTTCACAACGAGTCAAAAGTAACCGATTTAGCACATTGATTTAGTGGTCTTATTCCATGACACCCAGGTGAATATTTCGGTTACATTCAAGTTAATAGCTAAAATATGAGTGTCATTAATTAACATGAAGTAACATTTTTAATAAACTGACTTTTAGAAACTGTAATTGTAATAAATCAAATGATAATACACATGACATACATTATCTTAAATATTTAAAAGGTAGGAAAATATTCTTGAATTTTTGCTCATGAGGAAGGGCCCTTTCAAGTTTCGAGTTACGTACTCGTAGACTGCAAAGAAAAGAAGTAGTTCTCTGCGATAACTGTTTTGGAAATTACCCTCTCAGAAGACCGTTGGTTTCCGCCAACAGTCTAAAAAGCAAGAATAAACAAATGCATGCCTCGAAATTTGCAAAATAAAAGAATGTCTGCCACATTATTTAAATGTCGGAACATAGGATTCTAATGAAGGCGAATAACGATTGTATTGCAACATCTAATAAAATTCTCTTTGATATTTAATTTTATTACATAAAGAAAGGGCTTAATTATTCTCTAGACTACACGTTGTCGCATGAGACGTTGTTATATCAAAAACCACTAGCTCATGAATTGTTAAATAATTCTTAATTGCTAACCATACTTATGTTAGAATCTAATTTCGGCAAGTTTAGTTAGTGTTGATAATGTATTTGATGTATGAATAAAGGGACCTGTTCACAGAGCGTTGTCATTTTAAAATATGCCTGTAAGCGTTTAAATTGAAAACAAAAAACATTTGCACTGAACAGTTCAAGTATTATGATGGTCCACCAAGTTTTTGCATTTGAAATGTCATAAATGGTCCAATTTATCTTCGATAAAGTTTATCTCGGGTTGCTTGCGTCATCGTTGAACAGTTATAAATACAGCGTTCATTCTCTGGACTTCTTAACGCAAAATCATGAATGACAACAAATTTTGAGTGATAAACTGGTAGTTTAATAATATAAAAAATATACAGGGAATGAAATTAAATCGCTTATTACTCATTCCTATATGTTTTAAACACATTTTGCAAATGTAAACAAAGAGCTGTCAAACTGTGAAACGACCAAACCAACATATTTAGTCAAGAGCGCGAGCGATTACGTAAGCGGTGACAATGCAAAATACCCCGAAAACTGGATAGTCGACCATATCGTGGAAAGCGTAAAAAACGTGTGCCTCCAACGGGGCTCGAACCTACGACCTACGGATTAAAAGTTTCTCGGACAGTCTAATTCTTTTATTTTTGAAATCTATGACAAAAAGGTTTGGAAATTGTCAATGCGTAAATCTGTGAACAAGTCCCAGTAAGTAATACATATAAATGCACACACACGAGGTTATATACATGTTACGTGAATACAGATTTGCCTACAAGAAAATGTAATGCTTGTTTATGTTAAAACTAAAGTGCATTAAAATCATGCCAATAATATCTTCCATGCAATGACAGTTTTACATAACGGTAACTCATATTTCCCTTCAAGAAAATTTAATGCTTCTTAAACGTTAAGTGCATTAAAAGCCATGCCAATAGTTAAGTAGACGTAGGGATTTTTTTGTTTGGTAAATGGTAAACTTGAAGATGCTAAAACTGAATTAATATTTCAAACTTACCAGTAATATCATTAAATATTTTTTTGAAGTTTATGCTATTAAAAAAAAAACACGTATTTATCCAAAAAAACATTTAATTATTGGAAAAATCTAAATAAAACAAAAGATATCTGACAAACTCAATAAAATGTTCTAGGGTCGGGGCATATTTTAGGTCAGGTTAGGGAAGGTCGGGTAACCTGAACCAAACAGATTTTTTACCCCTTAACATCTTCAATAGAACGAACGTTTTACATACTAAGTTCACTGACGGTGTGTCCGCCATATGAACTTCGCATATTTGTATTTAAAATATGTTTTATATTTGCATCTAAACGATCTCAATACATTCGACATTTATATCGAAACAATTCTTAAATGGTACTATAACACTAGCGGATCCAGGGGGAGGGGCGCAGCCGGCGCGCCAACCCCCCCCCCCCCCCCCAAAAAAAAAAAAAAATAATAATAATAAATAAATAAATAATTCCCGGACCATACATATATGGGCGTATATAAAATAGTAAAAACTGGATAAATATGCTAAATTTTTTTTCGCTCGCTTCGCTCTTCGCTCGCTAAGCTTTTACAAGATCTTTAGTAACTTCAGTAAGACATACCCGACCTAGCCCGCCCCTATCATTTCTTACGTACACCTTAATATCGGCGCCAAAGTTCAGCGAAAGTTATAAACTATAGACAATGGATATATATACATGTACCTTTATTTGTTTATTGTATTGTTTTCTTGTATAAATTCATATATGATAATTATAATGGTGTCAGATGCTATACACCATTGGCACAGGATACCGCATAAAAGTCATTATACTTTTCTAATAAATAAGATTTAAAGTCGATATTCGAGTCAAATCAATGACAACTTTCGAGTTTAAACAGTACTGAGTTTTGTCTCATTCAATATTTTCCTCAAATATAAATCGACAAACTTTTTGATGCATTCATAAAAAAGATATAACATGATAAAATATATAGAAGGTTTCCACAAAGTTGGCTTCAATTCCTGGTGATTAAACATTTTTCCCGGCACCATATGTCAGCGAAATTGACACAAAGTCCGCATCACTTACCTTATTAGTTCACAACTTAATCATACCATGATACGATTATGTTTCACAATATTATGTGTGAAAAACATGTTCGTCTGTCTGTAGTTTCACTAGATAAAAAAAAAACACAGTGCATATCACATTTGAAAACAATTGAGCATGACTGTGAATGTGCGAGTTATTTAATGACATTCACTTCGAAAAGAGACCCCTACACTTCGGTAAATGAATAATACAAATAATTATCGATGCATGTGTGTTTGAAAATAGTCAGCGACGGTTTTTACATGTTTTATTTAGATGTTCCTGATGTTTGTAGTATTGAATTTTAAATACATATTTAGTGGACATGCACATCAAACAAGGGCAGTTTACTACCAAAACAGGTGCATGACACAACATTGTCCTTCGAACATAATACGGCGAAGTATTAATTTATTAAGTGAAACAAAATGCATTGGATGATGATGATGATGAAGAGGAGGATGATGAGGATGATGATGTGAACAGATTTATTACATAAATATGATACGGATCTGTAGCTGATCTCTGGAGACCCACAGACAACATAAAGGGTTATACCTGCACGATCAAAAGTGTACGTCCCTTCTAACCCGAAATCCTGGATCGCCCCTGTATAAAGAATCTCAAAAGTTGTTTAATCCACGTTTACAATACGATTATACTTTAAATTAAAAAATAAATAAAACGGTGACGGAACGTAAAGTTACATTATACAATAATTATATTATATATCAGTAACAAAACAATTTATCAACAAACATTTTAGGAATCCATGAAACAGTTCTTAAAATTATGCTAGGTTCCCACTATCGTGCAATCCGTCACGATCGCCACGATTGGCCAGTCTCAGCTGATCGTGGTATTTCTCTAAGTTTACAAGCTTGGATACGATGTCATGCGAGTCCACACGCCTTGATACGATGTTTTGCGCTCTGTTGTGATCTGGTCACGATTTGTCAATTACAGGTTTCACGATCTGTCACGATCTGATCTCCAGTTTAGATTCGATGACATACGTTGGGATTGTTTCGACCTTGTCCACGATTGGGTCTCAATCTGACACGATCATCACGATCGGGTTCCCCGAATTAGGACGTTCTAGTACATACAGATAAGGTCCGATACGCTTATCACGAATCAGTGCGCTCCGTTACGATAGGATACGATTGTGGTCGCTATGTCTTTCACGATCATGATCGATGGTGATCACGATTTGAGCTACGACTGAACCCGATTGATATAAATACAGCCCGACTGACTATTGACTTCATTGTTTCTTGAAATCGCAACACATCTTTACAGAGCGTGGTGTTTTTCTTGTCTACGATCAATCCCGATAACCACGAATTGGATGCACGATTAGATACAATTTAGTTTAAACATATTTATTTCTCTTGTACAACTGGCAGATATACAAATATATGCACAATACAATAAGAATAAGAAAAGGATTGAAACGAAAGAATTAAATTCTTATATGGTTTCTCTCATTGAAATTGTTTTTATACACATAAATGGCAGGGTTTTATAGAGCAAACGACGGGCATTTATGCCCGACAAAGATGTATAAGTTATGGATATGCTGAGTTTTAGAAAGACAAACAAGTGAGGCGAAAATTAAAAAAGGGAGTGGAGGACTGGTGATGCACGGATTCAGTAAACAGCTGACGACGGAATCGGAATCGGATTGTTAAATAAATCGTCGGAATTCGCTTATATACTCTTGGACGTGAAAAAATATGGTGGCATTTGCATTATCGTCTAAATTTATATTGCCAAATAAAATTAAATTGAGGTCTACGTTGCGACTTATTCTAGAAATATTGTTAATTAATTTAGCTCCTATTGTGTTAAAGTATGGGCACATAAAAAAGAAGTGATAATTCGATTCAATATCACCACAGGAACACAGTGGAGAAGCAACGACATGTTTTGCATAAAGATGTTCATTTAGCGAACTTGGTTCTTAACCGCGTGTGAAGTATTTGTAGATAACGCTTACGAACATAATAGTACGAATGGTTCTTTACTAAGATTCTGTTAAGATTGTTTTTAAAGTTATTTAACGTGTCGCTATTTCTAACTTCTTATGGTAAACTATGCCATTTTCTAATAACTGCGGGAAAAACGATTTATAATACAGAGTTGTTCTAGTTACTGATGTTCGAAGATCATTAGCGTTTCGAAGATTATACCTAGAAGCAGAACCAATATTTTCAGGTACCAGATCCGTCAAATACTGAGGTGTAAGTAAAGTTTGCATTTTATAAAATAATATAAGCTGATGTTTATCGCGTCGATCTTGCATTTAATTTCTTTATGTAGTTCTGATAGGGAAACTAATTTTGATGATCCGCATGCAATTCGTGCAGCTTCGTTTTGAATTTTGTCTAATTCGTGTTTTTCTGCCTTGGTACAATTATCCCATATTACATCTGAGTATTCTAATAAGGGACGTATAAACGATGTATAAATAGTTTCGAGCGATTTCGATCAAGTTTGAATCTCAATTTGCGCATACTATTAATTCTACTCCAGGCTTTGTCTGTTATATATTTAATATGCATGTGCCATTTGCAATCGTTCGAAAGAATAACTCCGAGATGTTCATGAGAACTGACATCTGGTATATGTGTGGACAGCATTGTAAAGTGATACTGATTTGGTTGTTGTTTTCTTGAGAAAGTTAACTTTCAGATTTGGAGGGGTTAAATGCAACATGCCATTTTAGAGCCCAGTTAGATATTTTGTCGATGTCGTTTTGTAATATTGCATTTGAGGTGTTAGGGTCATCTAAAATAATATATAAAGATGTGTCGTCAGCAAAAAGGCGAATATTACTTTGAATATCATTAACAATATCGTTAATAAAGATTAAAAATAATAAGGGCCCTAATATAGAGCCTAGATACAATTTGTTGCGCTTTGTTATGATGCAATAATATCTGATACGATGATAAAGATGGACAAGTTATCGCAGTTGATCGCGTTAATCGTAGAGAATTTTTGAACCGTTCAAACATTTTCTACGATTAACACGATTGCCTAGACTTACCTCAAGATTTGATAAGATCTAATAAGATCTGATAGGCTCACCACGATTGGTCCACGACTAAGACCACGATTTCAATCGTGGCGCGAATCTTGATAGAGGGAACCTAGCATTATAGGAAATTTAAATAATACGAAGAGAGTGTAACAATAAAAATTGTACATTGCAAAGCAATTTACGTGTTTTAATAATACCTGGTGAAAACTTATTAAAGTCGAAATGTGTAGTGATTTTGAATTTGTTCTTTCTTTATTTATTTTTATGCAAATAATGTATGGTAACTTTCGAAAATTGGTTTCCACACGAAATAGTGCTGCCAAATGCTTTGAGAATGTCTTAGCAGACAATTACAAATGTTTGATCACTACGTGCATTGAGAGTGCAAGCAATACATACATGTACTGAAGCAGCAGTCCATGAATATGTTAATAAAAATAAAACTTTGCAGAAATCGTTTCTAATAGATATCTTACCGATAAAGAAACAAAGCACCGCATTGAAATCGGTGCAATAATAACGTAATAAAGTACACTATTATATAGTTTGTTAGTACCAAGCGTTTTCGAACATATATATACACCAGTCTAAATGATCTTTGTCAGTATTAAGATTTTTCTTCTTATATCAATTACATACGTTTCCCCGAACACTTGTCTCGTCTCTGTCTTCATGGGCGGCGGTCGGTTCCCTTTGTGGCGGTTTTTGTCCGCCCATTATGTCATTTATGGAAAAACGTGTTTTCATTGTATAATACAACTTGTTATGTATATACAAAGTATTGGTTATTTTAAGGCATTTTAAATAAATGCCCTTTTTCGATCCTAACCCACGTGTTGTTTTTCCTTCAATGCCATACGAGTTTGACCGCTCCTTAGACTTCCCGGGGACAATACATAAATAATATTTTATGAACACATAAAAATGTTCATGTCATTGTTCACGTAAATTGTTTAGTGCAAGTTAACCTTAGCTCAGTAGTCAATATCCAATCGTATACAAGTATTTTATCACGTGATGCTTGTCAGCCAATCAGAATACCTAGAACTCATTGTTTACATTATATTTGGTGCAGGCGGATGCCTCACCATTTTGCAATTTTAAAAACCACCACCACCACCTCCACCTCTTTATTTCCATTCATCGTTCTTTTATGCCACGGCGGATATACGCCAATCAATTTATGCTCTTGTTGAATACTTTATATTTCATGGTATAATATATTTTATATTATACGTCATTTTATACGCCTATATGTCATTTTAGGTCATTTATGGCCTAACTTATGTTTTCATTGCTTATTACAAATTGTTATGCATATACGTTGTCTTTGCGGTTTTTGTCCGCCCATTATTTTCATTGTATGTTACAAATTGAATTGTTATGTATATACAATGTGGCGGTTTTTGTCCGCCCATTATGTCATTTATGGAAAAACATGTGTTTTATTATATATTACAAATTGTTATGTATATACAATGTATTGGTTATTTTATGGCATTTTAAATAAATGCCCTTGTTCGATCCTAACCCACATGTTGTTTTTTCTTCAATGGCATACGAGTTCGACCGCTCCTTAGACTTCCCGGGGAAAATACATAAATATATATATCAAGTATACAATGCCTTTCGTTAAAAAAAGTTTTCAAACAAATAATCACCATTAACGTTCATAAGAACTATTGCCAAATTACGGTGCATTGAATGATATGCCTTGGACTGCGACTTTAACTACATATGAAGCGTGTCGTGGGAAAACCGGGCTTACTAGTAATGCATGTGCGTAAAGTGTCGTCCCGGATTAGCCAGTGTAACCCGCACAGGCTAATCCAGGACCCGGGACGACACTTTACGCACATGTACAGTTTTCCCACGAAACGCCTCATATATTGGCATTCAGCGCCTAATTCCAGCTCGACGGAACAGCCGTTTCACTTCTTGTCTAATATTCGAGCTCAGCCACACGACCAATACAGGGTTGGCCACACAGTTGATCATATGAAACTCTGTGACAATTTTCTTCAGTAAATTTATATAGTTGACGTCCGAGACAGGCCGAGACCAGCCTATTATGCTAACCGTCCAGGACAGATTGCACACCACTGATAACAGCAACAAAGCCAGGGCGGACCTTCTCGCCCTCTGCCACTGGCGCGAGGTTTGCACGTGCGCCACAGGGATGCGTCGGTTTGGCGATGGTTGCTGGCCAGGCGTATTTAGATAGGAATTCCAGGACAAACTGCGTGTCAGCTGACTTTTCGGCTTGGAACTATCTTTGATAATCACAGTATTGTTCGGGCTTGGTACCTGTAGCGTGTCCAGATTGTCAGTTTTCATATTGGCACCGGTTTGGCACTGGTTCTCAATGCTTTTAGCGAGAATATCCGGCATAACGAGATCACTTAATGTGTTTGGTCCGGTCTTAATGCGCGAGCGAAGTCTTTTCGCTACCAGCAGATACGCGACAGATGTGGTCACAAATAAAATACATAACAATATAATAAGAATGATCCAAATGAGTCTCATCACAACCAGCATGCTGCCGTAGTAGCCACAACCATACGTACTTTGTCTGTGCTTCACATTTTGGGCAGAAGGCGCGCACAAAAAAACACATATCACTATCACGGCGATGCTGAAATATTTCGCTCGCAAGGGCGTGATCTGTCTTGTGTACGGTCGACAAACTTTAAAATACCTATCGAGTGCAATAGCACTTAGCAGTGTCGTTGACCCAGTACCGCTAGCGTATATAAGATAGCTCTCGATGCTACACAAAATGTCCCGCGCTCCCTGGCTGAACCCTGACGCTAGGAGCCCTACGACCATGATCGGGGCTAACAACACCCCGTTGAAAAAGTCCACAAAGGCCAAAGTTGTGACTAAGTAATCCGTGCTCACTTTGGCGGATTTCCGGAGCTGCACGTTAATCACAATGCCGTTACCCACGATGGCAACGATAGCAATTAATATCAGAAGAGTAACACCGATGATCGCAAGGTATTTATCAATATCTTCTCCTGATGAAACATTTGAAGAAGCCGACATATTGTCTTTTGTAACGTTATCCATAACTAGTACGATTTAATACAGCAACAATACAATATCGTGCCTCGCATCGTGTGTGGCCCGATTCTCGCGTCTCGCTTCGCGTTTCGAGTATCGTGGTTTGAAAATCTACCGCGATACTCGAGATTCGGGCGTTATTTGAACGATATCTCTTGCCTCGAGAATTGCGCGAGACACGAAGCGAGGCACGATATTTTACCGCGATACACGAAGCGAGACACGAGAATTGCGCGAAACACGAAGCGAGACACGATATTTTGCCGCGATATATCGTGGTATGGGATACTGCGACAGTGCGAGATCTCATGTTACAATATCGTGCCACGCTTCGTGCCTCGCGGGAATATCGTGTCTCGCTTCGTGTTTTGCGCAATTCTCGTGTCTCGCCCTCGCCGTAAGAGGCACGATATTTCATATGGCTCTAACCGGATTCTGTATGAAACTGTAATCGAATTTACGCAGCTGTAATATTGCAGTGACCTGGCTTTCGTGGCAACCAATAAATTAATGATACAGCCAATAATTGTCTGAGACAATTCTGAGACAATTATATGTTAAAGGGACTATGTCATCGAAAACAGGGCCTCAAGGGGCAATTTGTTTTTTAATCTGAAATTTATATATTAAAACTGGCGTATAATAACAGTTAAAACAGGGTTTATATAATGGGAAACGAGTGTAAGCATTTTGAGATAAAAATCAATTTATAATATGGGTTTTGTTTGTTTGTCCCTTTTCCTGTTTACATTTTGACGTCAGAATTGTGAGCATTTTGTAAAACCGTAGTTAAAGAACGACTACTTACCAAGCATGATAGCGCAGTTGGTTAAAACGATGTCTACTGTCATTTCTTCGTTTGGCTCGTAAGTCGTGAGTTCGATACCCGCTTGGGGTTTTATTTTTTTCAGTCATTTTGCTAGTTTGTTTTTGCCACATATCTTATGGTGTATTATGTTATATTTATTTATTTAATAGACATGTCTTAGTAAAGCGCATTTCTATGAAGTATTTTTTTTTTAGTGCAATAGGAAGCCAATATTTCGTTGACATAGTCCCTTTAAGCTATGCAATATATATTATTATATATAAATATAAGTACACTAAACTGACGACATGTTCGTGGTAATAAAACATCGTCAATACTGACAAATTAACATAGCTGACACTAATCCTATTTTTACTTGTCATGGAGCTTTTCTGACACTTGCCTTAGCCGTATTTAATTGAATGTACATGTATTTTAACGATTTAATGCAAAATACACATTAAACACAGTAACACACAGTCTCTTTAGCGCGATGAAGTACTTTCACGTAAAAATTAAGGTGCTTGTATGGCAAAGCAAGGATCACATGAATTATTCCTGAAAGACATTTTCTAGAACTGAATGTCATAATGCATAGTATATTCCGATAAATCGCTATTCAAATGTTATGAGTTTTTTCGCTGTTGCAATGCTCTCTGTTGATTATAATCAGGAATCCTAGAACAATCAACAATAACGGACTTCAGTCTCAAACATTTATTTGCGCCCTATTTCCAAGGGGAGCAACTCGTGAAGTTCTACTTTTTAGGTTACACACAACTATATGTTTGCATATTGTCAACATCCCCTTTTCTTTAAAACAGATAAAACACGACTAGTGATTAAACATTAACGTATAAATGAAAATACTGACAATATTGATAATACGGACTAGTAGATTTATCAAAAGGTGCATTCCTAGTTTAGTCTACTTTTTTCAATTTGGGGAATCTACTTCCTGTGTCAACACAACATTGACTAGAGCATGAATACATACAACAAAGTAATGAAGAGTTCCATTTTAACAATATTCAAGTTCCTTGTAAAAATAAGAACTTTGAATAATTATAAACTTGGAAGGCTTATTGTCTGGTAGTAACTAATTTAACCAATATGCTAGTTAATCTCTAAATTGTAAAATTAAATGAAAAGTATCTTTAAATTGTCTTTATCTTCTTTCTTCTTTCAGTTTTTTTATACACTAGAAGCAAGGGGATTATTATGCCCCAAACACAGTGCTTCATTTAACCAAATTTAATATTTCACAAAATCTTCTAAATAAGCTGGAGCATTCCTGATTCTTGTTGATCGACGTAGCAGGACACCTGTGGTTTCTGGGGTGTCTGATTGCAGCTCTGATTGGTTACTGGTTGGTGGTTGTGTTGGTTGGCGATTCAGCAATTCTTGTGTTGTTGGTTGTGTTGGGGATCTTGGTGGGGAAATATCTCGAACGTGGACTGGAATTTCCGTTGGTCGTATGTGTACTCTGTTTCTTTGGTACATAGCACCATCAGTTGACCTTACCATGTTTTGTTGATTTCGAGTTGCTATTATTCTTCCAGGTTTCCATGATTGATTTACCTTGCGCTTAAAATAAACTGATTGTCCTGCTTTCAATTTTGGCATTGCCTTAGACCGTTTATCGTAGTTACGCTTTATGGAATTTTTGCGAGCTCGACGTTTCCTTGAAATCTCCTGTCTTGGTGCAAGATTAGGTAGCATTGTTCTGGTCTTCCTTCCAAACATCATTTCAGCTGGACTTAAACCTGTGTCTTGCCTTGGGGTATTTCTTTGTTCTAACAATGCCTCATTTTGGTCTGTTCCGGATTTCACACATTTAAGCATCAAGTTTTTGATGATTTTAACACCTGCTTCTGCTTTTCCATTGGATTTTGCATGATGTGGGGAAGTGATGTGATGAGTTATTCCCCATTCACTACAGAACCTTTGGAATTCTGTCGATGTAAATTGTGTACCTCCATCACTGATGATGCGTGCAGGTATTCCAAAACGTGCACAATTTTTCTTTAGTTTTTCAATGATTTTCTGAGACGTAATGGAGGTAAGACGGTCAACTTCAATGAAATTTGTGAAGTAGTCAATAGTCAACAGATATTTGAGCCCTGCTATTTCAAATAGGTCCAAACCGACTTTTTCCCATGGGTACTTTCCATCATCATGTTGTTGTAGCGGTTCCCGTTGGTTGCTGGGCTTGTGTTCCATACACTGCTCACAGCTTTCTGAGAGCTGTTTAATGTCTTTGGCCATTCCCAGCCAAAATACAGTTCCACGTGCTCTTCGTAGCATACTGTCATAACTCATGTGTGCGCTGTGTAACCTAGTTTTGATGTCAGCGCGCAGCTGTCTAGGAATTACAACTGCTTCACCCTTCAGGATTACTCCATCTCTGTGACTTAATGTATCACGTATAGAGTAGTATGGTCTTATGCTTGGATCAATTGACTCCACATGGTCTGGCCATCCATTCATAATAGTTTCAATCAGAAACTGAAGAGTTTGATCAGTTTCAGTTGCTTTGCGAATTTCTTCAATTCTAGCATCAGGGATGTCAGCAAAAACATCCAATTCTAGAATTCTTGCACGCTTCAGTTCATCTTCGTCATTTTCTCGGAAAGCTCGACTTAGAGTATCTGCGATTACAAGGTCAACACCTTTCACGAACTGAAATTCAATGTCATAACGGAACAGTTTCATCAAGATGTCTTGTAGACGTTTTGGCGCTTGACTGAGGGGCTTCTTCAGTATGGCTTCAAGTGGTTTATGGTCATTTTGAATCACCACCTTTCTACCATAAATGTACTGGTCAAACCGCTCAAGACCATATAGAACTGAGAGAGCTTCCTTTTCTATTTGCGCCCAGTTTCTTTCAGCTGGCTTCAGAGATCTAGATGCGAACTCAATCGGTTTGCCTTCTTGAAGTAATACAGCTCCCAAACCATCTTTGCTACTGTCTACTTGTAGGACAAGCTCTTTGTTGGGGTTGTAGTAAACGAGAACAGGAGCTTCAGTTAGCATTCTTTTCACAGACTTGAATGCATTTTCACAGTCTTTTGTCCAGTTCCATAGCACATTTTTACGAGTCAGGTTTCTGATTGGTTCAAGAGTACTTGACAAGTCAGGTAAGAACTTAGCCATGTACTGTACAACACCACACAGGCGTTTCACTTCAGTGACATCCTTTGGGGAGCTCATCTCTAGTACAGCTTTTATCTTTGACTCATCAGGCTGTATACCTTCGTTCGTGACTTTGTGTCCATGAAAGTTAATTTCATTGCCTTTTGCTCTCTTTGCATTATTCAGCACGATATTCCTTTCCTTACAACGCTTGTATAGTTGCTGAAGTTTTCTCTCATTGTCTTTCTCTGCTGCCGATTCATCATCACCATTTCCAACTACAATGATGTCATCAGCTATGGTGAAAATACCTTCCAGACCACTTAATGCTTCATGAAGTTTACGTTGGAACATTTCACTTGACACTTTCAGTCCAAAAGGCAGACGAAGCCATTTGTATCTTCCAAATGGTGTTATCATTGTTGTGAGCAAGCTTGACTCATGATCTAATTTCAAGTGCCAATATGCTTCTTTCAC
The DNA here is from genome assembly GCA_027627225.1 of Congeria kusceri. Classification (NCBI taxonomy): domain Eukaryota; kingdom Metazoa; phylum Mollusca; class Bivalvia; order Myida; family Dreissenidae; genus Congeria; species Congeria kusceri. The sequence goes on along the minus strand of CM051029.1, from coordinate 43,234,112 downwards.
GTCAAGCTTCGTGAAGACTTTTGCATTGTGCAACTCTGGCAAGATATCATCAAATACCGGCAGCTTATAATGTTCTCTCATGAGTGCTTGGTTGAGAGGCTGTGGATCGATGCAAATTCGCAACCTTCCGTCAGTCTTCTTCACAACAGCCATCTGGCTAACCCATTTTGTTGGCTCTGTCACCTCTTCTAGAATTCCGCGCTTGATCAGCATGTCTAACTCTGTTTTAACATCATTCTTGATTGCAAGCGGAATTTTCCTGCTGGGAAGAGTCTTGGGGACTGCATTATCGTCAATTTTCAAATGAACTTCTCCTAGGTCACCCAAATCTCTTGTGATTTGCGATATAAATCGTTCATTGTGGAATGAAACCAAGTTCAGTTCTTGAATGGTTTTTAGACCCAGTAAGCAGTCATAACTGTTTGGTACAATTACAAAGTCAACCTGGTGGTCTTCATTATTTTGTGGATTTGTCATAGTCAGTGTTGCACCACCAAGGGGTTTCATGGCAGACTTGTTCCACATCCTTAGATTGATGTTTGTTTTCTTAGCTTGGTCTTTCTTAACATATTTCTGACATATGGTGTTCACGTCAGCACCACTGTCTAAATGGAAATTAACTCTCTATATTTGGGACTAATGTCCGTCAAGGTGTGTTTATTGAATATGTAATACTTAATTTAAAACTGTGATCTTCTGGTATAAATGATAGAAACTTGATAGACACTTTTAGACTAAGGAATGGTGATGCTAACCCAATATACATGGAGAAAACCAAACAATCTTCAGCAAGGCAGGCTAGATTTCTTCCTTGTCACCAGCAATCTTGTTCAACATATAAGACAGTCTGACATAAAAGCAAGATATACAAATGAGATCATTCAGTTCTAACTTTAGATTTAAATCTCTGTGTAGTAAACCATGGTAAGGGACTTTGGAAGTTCAACAAGTCTTTATTACATGATGAAGGATATTTAAAGTGCACACAAATAAAGAAGATGAAATAAAAAAACAACAATATTGCGTACCTGTATTCAACACTGAATCATTAATTACCATTGATAATAACATGCTCCAGTTTACTATTAATGACCAACTATTTTTAGAAACCCTATTAATGGAGATCAGAGTCAAAACAATTTCCTATTCATCTTATAAATCCAAACAGATGACAGAAAGAGAAGATGTTCTTGTAAACAAATTGAACTTCTATAAAAACATATTAATGAAACAAATATTGAAGAATTAAATTTACTGCAACAGCTAGGAGCTTTCAGATATCCGTAATATAAAAATGAAGGATTATTTATAAGATCAAGAGCCAAAAGGATCGATGATGGGGAAAACCCCACAAAATATCTTTGCAATTTGGAAAAACAAGATTCATCTAGTAAAACAATACCTTATATAGTAAATGATAACGGCCAGAAAATATATGATCAACCAGATATTTTAACAGAAGCTGCTAACTATTATAAGACATTATATACTAAGGCTGCAACAAATCAAAATAATTATAATACTGATATTTTTTATGACCTTGAAAAAACAGAAACAGTAGAACTAAGCTATGATCAATCTCAAACTTTAGACGGCTTGTTGAATACAAAAATTACCAATTTGCAGATGACACATCTTTATTATTGAATGGCTAAGATAGTTCACTAAATGCTGCCATTGATTTATTACAAGTTTTTGCACAAGAATCTGGACTTAAAATTAACTATGACAAAACAAATTTGATATGGATAGGTTTAAAGAAATATAGTACATACTCAATTAAAACTAAGTACAAATTAGTGTGGGGCACAACCAATTTTAATGTGTTAGGCATTATATTTGATGTAAATTTGGAAAAAAAAGGATCGACCTCAATATTTGAAGCAAGTTGATCAATTTACAAAATGTTATAAATTGTTGAAAAAAAAGAAACCTTACACCACTAGGAAATTTAACCATAATAAAATCTATATTACTTTCCCTTTTCACACATGTATTTATTGCTCTCCCCAGCCCTGGATTAAATGTATTAAAACAAATACATAACCTTTTTTGCAACTTCATATGGGATGGACCTATAAAAATTAAACACAATATTCTCATCAAACCCTATGAAGAAGGAGAACTTAATATGATTGATATTTACTGTTTGATGTTTGATGTTTAAAAAAAGCTAAATATGGGGAGTGCATATGTATATAGAATGTGGCGGTTTTTGTCCGCCCATTATGTCATTTATGGAAAAACTTGTGTTTTAATTGTATAATACAAATTGTTATGTATATACAATGTATTGGTTATTTTATGGCGTTTTAAATAAATGCCCTTTTTCGATCCTAACCCACGTGTTGTTTTTCCTTCAATGCCATACGAGTTCGACCGCTCCTTAGACTTCCCGGGGACAATACATAAATATATATATCAAATATGCAATGCCTTTCGTTAAAAAAAACAGTTTTCAAACAAATAATCACCATTAACGTTCATAAGAACTATTGCCAAATTACGGTGCATTGAATTATATGCCTTGGACTGCGACTTTAACTACATATGAAGTGTGTCGTGGGAAAACCGGGCTTACTAGTAATGCATGTGCGTAAAGTGTCGTCCCGGATTAGCCGGTGTAACCCGCACAGGCTAATCCCGGACGGCACATTCCGCTTTTATGGTATTTTCTGTTTCAATGAATTATCATTTAAACATAAATCAACTGTAGGCGGAAAGTGTTGTCCTGGATTAGCCTGTGCGGACTGCACAGGCTGACCCGGGACGACACTTTACGCACATGTACAGTTTTCCCACGAAACGCCTCATATATTGGCATTCAGCGTCTAATTCCAACTCGACGGAACAGCCGTTTCACTTCTTGTCTAATATTCGAGCTCAGCCACACGACCAATACAGGGTTGGCCACACAGTTGATAATATGGAACTCTGTGACCATTTTCTTCAGTAAATTTATATAGTTGACGTCCGAGACAGGCCGAGACCAGCCTATTATGCTAATCGTCCAGGAGAGACTGCACACCACTGATAACAGCAACAAAGCCAGGGCGGACCTGCTCGCCCTCTGCCACTGGCGCGAGGTTTGCACGTGCGCCACAGAGATGCGTCGGCTTGGCGATGGTTGCTGGCCAGGCGTATTTAGATAGGAATTCCAGGACAAACTGCGTGTCAACTGACTTTTCGGCTTGGAACTATCTTTGATAATCACAGTATTGTTCGGGCTTGGTACCTGTAGCGTGTCCAGATTGTCAGTTTTCATATTGGCACCGGTTTGGCACTGGTTCTCAATGCTTTTAGCGAGAATATCCGGCATAACGAGATCACTTAATGTGTTTGGTCCGGTCATAATGCGCGAGCGAAGTCTTTTCGCTACCAGCAGATACGCGACAGATGTGGTCACAAATAAAATACATAACAATATAGCAAGAATGATCCAAATGAGTCTCATCACAACCAGCATGCTGCCGTAGTAGCCACAACCATACGTACTTTGTCTGTGCTTCACATTTTGGGCAGAAGGCGCGCACAAAAGAACACATATCACTATCACGGCGATGCTGAAATATTTCGCTCGCAAGGGCGTGATCTTTCTTGTGTACGGTCGACAAACTTTAAAATACCTATCGAGTGCAATAGCACTTAGCAGTGTCGTTGACCCAGTACCGCTAGCGTATATAAGATAGCTCTCGATGCTACACAAAATGTCCCGCGCTCCCTGGCTGAACCCTGACGTTAGGAGCCCTACGACCATGATCGGGGCTAACAACAAACCGTTGAAAAAGTCCACAAAGGCCAAAGTTGTGACTAAGTAATCCGTGCTCACTTTGGCGGATTTCCGGAGCTGCACGTTAATCACAATGCCGTTACCCACGATGGCAACGATAGCAATTAATATCAGAAGAGTAACACCGATGATCGTAAGGTATTTAGCAATATCTTCTCCTGATGAAACATTTGAAGAAGCCGACATATTGTTGTTTGTAACGTTATCCATAACTAGTACGATTTAATACAGCAACAATACAATATCGTGCCTCGCTTCGTGTGTCGCCCGATTCTCGTGTCTCGCTTCGCGTTTCGAGTATCGTGGTTTTAAAATCTACCGCGATACTCGAGATTCGGGCGTTATTTGAACGATATCTCTTGCCTCAACCTCTAAACGCGAGGCACGAGAATTGCGCGAGACACGAAGCGAGGCACGATATTTTACCGCGATACACGAAGCGAGACACGAGAATTGCGCGAAATACGAAGCGAGACACGATATTTTGCCGCGATATATCGTGGTATGGGATACTGCGACAGTGCGAAATCTCGTGTTACAATATCGTGCCTTGTTGGTCCATCTCTCATTCCGGCAAACTCTTCAGCGATGTCAGATTTTAGTCCATTATCTCGCAAGACTCGCGTCCACTTTAGTAACAGCAGTCATTGATTGCTTATTGTAATATGTATGTTAACAGTTCACTATACATACAGCAATGTTACCCACTGCATACCGTATCCATGTTGCATGCCGTCGGAGCCATTTCCTTAATCCGAAAAAAGAACGTATATTCTTAGCCTAGGCCCTGTCCGTGGTTGGAAAATGTTCATCCTACAAATATAAAAAAAAAAGTTTAACTCACAAGAAAGAACGCTGTTTTGAAATACAAGTGATACATTACTTCTGCGATTTGTAAGTAACACGGGTTCCCGAGGTTGAAATGTCTGTTTGAGCTATATAAGAAACGTTTTTAAAAAAAAAACCCAGCTAATAACCCGTCTAAAACACCTTTCGATAATCCAGTCTTACAAAAAATGTTTGTACAACAATTACAACAAAAAAGCAACACTAACACATGGACAAAACATGTTTGGTTACTACAACAGAAACAACACATGTACATGGAAAAAAATATAGTTACAATAAGGCTTAAATAACTTTCCACAATGACGACCTAAATTCACATTGCATTGTCTCCTTTTTTAAATGCCCACAGCCTTGGTCGCAATAATCTTATCACGTTTAAACAGTTGAATATGAAATGAATTTAACTATTTTGTGAAGTTCATAAACACAGTGCAGTTGATTGCAGTTTGCCGCCTGATTTTGCACAATAAGCTGTACCAGTTTGTTCTATTCCGAAATATGGCAATATGAGATCCATGGAGCAATTGTCATTTACGAACCAAGTACATTGACCCGAATACATAACGTTCCAGTAAATTCGTGGATTTCCTCCTCCCAGATTTGGCAGTCTTGATTACCAATCAACAGGCTTTTATTCATCATTTAACACATTTAACTGATACAGTGGGGTTATATACGTGATTTTTGTTGTTTGCATTATCCTGTGAAATACATTGGACGCGTTACAAGCTTGTGTGTCATATTGACAGTTTGTCAGTTGACTGAAATAAAGGACCGCGGGGTGTTATTAAAGCAGCAGTCCAGAAATATGTAAATAAAAATACAACTACAGGAATTGTTTCGAATTACATCTTACCGAAAAAAAAACGCATTGAAATGGGTGCAACAATAACGTTTTGGTAATTTTTATCCAATAACTGTATGCGATAGCTGGTGATGCCTCTGGAGTAAATCAGCGTGTACATTAGTGTATATTCCGTTCGTACCAAGCGTGTTTAAACTAACACAGTATAAAACGCTTTCGTAAATAGGAAACAGTTCTTAGTCGAATTAATACCATTAACGTTCATAATAACTATTTCCAAATTACGATGGATTAAATTAGATTTCACGGACTGCGGCTTTAAGGGTTTCTATCCTGCTAATGCATTTCGAGTTTTATACATGTATATATTATATAGCCCAGTCATTTGTATAATAAATGTCTTTTTTCATTGTTTGTTTTCGCTTAAAGACGGTGTGGAAACATGATTGATATACACATGTACTTGTTATTTATTTGGCATATTTGCAAAGTTTCAACAACTGTCTAAAATATCTGTGATTTAATAGGGGGATTTTGTCCGCGGTGTAAATTATGCGGAGGATTATGTCCGGGTATGTGAAAATGAGAAGGAGGGATTTTGTCCGCGTGAGATTATGTTCACTTGTACAGTTCACACGACAAACGAGATGGCTATAGCTTATAATATGTAAAATATGCGCACTTAAGCGTCTATTACATGTACAGTCGATAAATATTCTGAGACAATTATATGTTAAAGGGACTATGTCATCGAAAACAGGGCCTCAAGGGGCAATTTGTTTTTTAATCTGAAATTTATATATTAAAACTGGCGTATAATAACAGTTAAAACAGGGTTTATATAATGGGAAACGAGTGTAAGCATTTTGAGATAAAAATCAATTTATAATATGGGTTTTGTTTGTTTGTCCCTTTTCCTGTTTACATTTTGACGTCAGAATTGTGAGCATTTTGTAAAACCGTAGTTAAAGAACGACTACTTACCAAGCATGATAGCGCAGTTGGTTAAAACGATGTCTACTGTCATTTCTTCGTTTGGCTCGTAAGTCGTGAGTTCGATACCCGCTTGGGGTTTTATTTTTTTCAGTCATTTTGCTAGTTTGTTTTTGCCACATATCTTATGGTGTATTATGTTATATTTATTTATTTAATAGACATGTCTTAGTAAAGCGCATTTCTATGAAGTATTTTTTTTTTAGTGCAATAGGAAGCCAATATTTCGTTGACATAGTCCCTTTAAGCTATGCAATATATATTATTATATATAAATATAAGTACACTAAACTGACGACATGTTCGTGGTAATAAAACATCGTCAATACTGACAAATTAATATAGCTGACAGTAATCCTATTATCACTTGTCATGGAGCTTTTCTGACACTTGCCTTAGTCGTATTTAATTGAATGTACATGTATTTTAACGATAAATGCAAAATACACATTAAACACAGCAACATACAGTCTCTCTAGCGCGATGAAGTTCTTTCACGCAAAAATTAAGGTGCTTGTATGGCAAAGCAAGGATCACATGAATTATTCCTGAAAGACATTTTCTAGAACTGAATGTCATAATGCATAGTATATTCCGATAAATCGCTATTCAAATGTTGTGTGTTTTTTCGCTGTTGCAATGCTCTCTATATTTGGGACTATTGTCCGTCAAGGTGTGTTTATTGAATATGTAATACTTAATTTAAAACTGTGATCTTCTGGTATAAATGATAGAAACTTGATAGACACTTTTAGACTAATGAATGGTGATGCTAACCGAATATACATGGAGAAAACCAAACAATCTTCAGCAAGGCAGGCTAGATTTCTTCCTTGTCACCAGCAATCTTGTTCAACATATAAAACAGTCTGACATAAAAGCAAGATATACAAATCAGATCATTCAGTTCTAACTTTAGATTTAAATCTCTGTGAAGTAATCCATGGTAAGGTACTTTGGAAGTTCAACAAGTCTTTATTACATGATGAAGAATATTTAAAGTGCACACAAATAAAGAAGATGAAAAAAAACAAAAAACATTGTTACCTGTATTCAACACTGAATCATTAAATACCATTGATAATAACATGCTCCAGATTACAATTAATGACCAACTATTTTTAGAAACCCTATTAATGGAGATCAGAGGCAAAACAATTTCCTATTCATCTTATAAATCCAAACAGAGGACAGAAAGAGAAGATGTTCTTGTGAAACAAATTGAACTTCTATAAAAACATATTAATGAAACAAATATTGAAGAATTAAATTTACTGCAACAGCTAGGAGCTTTCAAATATCCGTAATATAAAAATGAAGGATCATTTATAAGATCAAGAGTCAAAAGGATCGATGATGGGGAAAACCCCACAAAATATCTTTGCAATTTGGAAAAACAAGATTCATCTAGTAAAAGAATACCTTATATAGTAAATGATAACGGCCAGAAAATATATGATCAACAAGATATTTTAACAGAAGCTGCTAACTATTATAAGACATTATATACTAATGCTGCAACAAATCAAAATAATTATAATACTGATATTTTTTATGACCTTGAAAAAAACAGAAACAGTAGAACTAAGCTATGATCAATCTCAAACATTAGAGGGCTTGTTGACAATGGAAGAAATCTCAGCTACTTTGAAAAATATGAAACATGATAAAAGCCTGAGTTCAGATGGCTTTAGAACATAATTTTTCAAAGTTTTCTGGAAAGATTGGAAATGCTTTATTTTAAGAAGCTTAATCATGCTTTTACTTCAGGGTCTTTGTCAGTCACTCAAAAGCAAGGAATCATCACCTGCATACCAAAAAATAATAAATGTTGTATACAAAAAAGCCTCAGGTCTCATTGCTAAGAGACTAAAAATAGTTTTTGACAAACTTATTTCCAAAGATCAAACTGGCTTTATAAGGATAAATATATATAGGAGAAAAAACAAGACTTTTATATGATATCTTAAAATATACAGAACATAACAAAATACCAGGGCTTTAAATGAGATTAGACTTCTAAAAGGCATTCGATTGGCATTTTTTTGTGTGAAAAAAAACGTTAGTTTACTTAAACTTTGGAACAATGTTCAGAAAATGGATCTCTCTTTTCATATACAACACCGTGACAGCCATTCAGATCAATGGGTTTCTATCAGATTTCATTAAAATTGAACGGGGTTGCCGTCAGTGCGACCCAATCAGTTCGTCTATCTTTATATTATTGTGCTGAAATTTTAGAATTTAACATAAGGAATTCCAAGCAAATTACAGGAATTAAAATTGAAAACAGAATACAAAATTTACCAATTTGCAGATGACACATCTTTATTATTGGATGGCTAAGATAGTTTACTACATGCTGCCATTGATTTATTACAAGTTTTTGCACTATAATCTGGACTTAAAATTAACTATGACAAAACAAATTTGATATGGATAGGTTGCAAGAAATATAGTACAGTCTCAATTAAAACTAAGTACAAATTAGTGTGAGGCACAACCAATTTTAATGTGTTAGGCATTATATTTGATGTAAATTTGGGAAAAAAATGATCGACCTCAATTTTTCAAGCAAATTGATCAATTTACAAAATGTTATAAATTTTTGAAAAAAAAAGAAACCTTACACCACTAGGAAAATTAACCATAGTCAAATCTATATTACTTTCCCTTTTCACACATTTATTTATTGCTCTCCCCAGCCCTGGATTAAATGTATTAAAACAAATACATAACCTTTTCTGTAATTTCATATGGGATGGACCTATACAAATTAAACACAATATTCTCATCAAACCTTATGAAGAAGGAGGACTTAATATGATTGATATTTACTCATATGAAAAAAGTATGAAATTGACTTGGCTAAAGAAAATAGTAACATGTACAGGTAAATGTTTTCAATCAGTCTATTCCATGTTTGATGTTAAACAAAATGCTAAATATGGGGACTGCATATGTTCAGAAATTGTGAACAGATTAGGTAACCACTTTTGGAAAGATGTCCTTATATATTACATTCTGTACATAAATAAACTGAAAGTTTGTAAATTTGATGATGTATTAAATATGCCATTATTCTATCATAACACTTTTAAGAAAAAGTATAATAGGGGAATATGATTTGTAAAAGACATATTATGTACCTCTGGAAATTTCAAAACTAAACAAGATATTGAGATTTGTATTGGTAAACGCCTGAAATTTTATTTTACGAAGGACTAAAAAGAACTGTTTCAGAGTTCACTAGAAACTCTGGTTTTGATACAATATATAAACCAAATATTAATGGTGTTTTTATTTCATTTTATTTAAGTGAACTTGTTTTGACGCAGAAACAAAACAAGTTAGTATATAACAAATTTATTGCCAATTATGAAAAACTTCCAGTCAAATCAAATAGAACGAAATCTTTATTGATATCAATTGGAAATATGCGTACAGTTTTGTCTTTAAATTAACCAGATATACATATATACAATGATTTCAGACTAGAATTGTACATAGAATTTTAGGAACTAATCTCTGCTATGTAAAATTAAAATTGTAACTGATAACATATGTTGTTTTTGTAAGAAAAACGTGGAAACTTTAACTCATCTTTTCTGGGAATGTGAACACATCCGACCAGTTATTAACCATGTTAAAAATCTAATAAATTCAAATTAAATCAATTTGCCTTCACTTTCTTGTCATGACATACGTCTTGGAATTGTTAATGAAAAAATGAACCCTATTACCATTTTATTTCTAGAAATTAAAAGATACATCGTTATATGTAAACAATCAGGTAAAATCCCAACTATAACAGGGCTAAAGAAAAGTCTACAATTAGCATGGGAAATTAAAAAACATACAAATTACCGTGACAATGAATTCCAAAATTGGGCAGTTGTAAGATTGCTGATACAATAAACCCAAAACTATGCAATATTTTTATCGTAATATTTGTGTACAATTGAAAGACTTTATACTTACAGTACACTGTGGCCTAATCACTATTTTTTTCTATACCTTGTATATTTAAACAGTTGCTGTAAGGATTAATACATGTTTATTTACCCAAAACTAGTGAAGCATTGCAACATAGATTATACACATCATTTTGTCTTTAATTATGTAATATTCATAGCATATAGATATCATAATGATCTAGAATACTTATATTTATAAAATATTAGAATTTCTGCTGTCTACAATTTTTGCAAAATAGGTTGTACCCATTTTCTTTTGTATTCTATGTTATATGAATATTTTGTGTCAACAATTTATTATTCTTTATCATATGATATTATGTTTTTCAATTATTTATCATAAGATATTATGCTTTTCAAATATTTCAATTGGTACTAACACATATATAAAGAATACAAATGCTACTAACATATTTTCTGTACGGTATGGAGCAGGGATGGCCTCGACCTGCACAAACCTACGGACGAGGTAAACAAACTTGTTCATCCCCAATTTTTTATATATATTTAAAACATGTAAATACCGTCTAGTAACTTATACTGTAGTCCTAATAATAAATACCATCTATGGTCCTAATTATACCAACACATTTTGTTTTACTCGTGTTTTAGATGAGTACCTACCATATCATGCGCTAATGACTTTTCTACAAAAACTGTACATATGTTGTTGCTGTTTCTTTCGAAAACACATGATAGCTTTTCCACTTACATGCATGTATCCATAACGTTCGATGTTTCCACTTTTTATCTTCGTGCTTTATTTAAACGAATTCTTTTTAGACGGTTGCTATGGTTTATTGTTATCCAACATCGTAATACTTGCTGAACTTAACTGTGTAACACATACAGATTTGTTGTTTTTAGAATTAGTTTTTTGTAAATTTATTTTTGTATGAACGTACTCTGTTCATATGTTTAAAAGTGGCAATATACAGTATTGATACTTCTCAAGTAAATTTTACATTCATTTGATTGGGAGCGTTAAATATTATTTGCCGTAACTTCCTTATTTTTTACTCTCAGAAAAGTACAAACGGATGTGGAAAGAGAATTCTATGCTCTTTAACATGGTACCATTTATTTTATTTTATTTTAAAATTTATGCTGGGGGAATTTGCACTTTTGTAACATCACCCAATTTCCTTTAGAAATCAATGGAAACTCGGTCGGAAATAGGGTGCATTTTCAACTTTAACGCATAAAGAAATTAACTTCCCAAAATTGAACAAGAAACATGGAAATTCAACAAAAAACAAAATTTTCGAACTAAATGCATTAAACGAAAAGTTGACGCTGCCACCATGCCCGCACGCCCAATGACATACGCAATCTAATAACCGAATTTTTTCATCGAAAAATTTGGTTAATAAAAACAGAAGTGTGTCGCTTTATCTCTTGCATACTGAAATACGCTTGCACAAACACTGCGATAACAGGACAGCCAGATTAAATTGTTGATGCTATGAAAGCGTAAGATAAGGCAGTATCGATCATCAGATAAACTCGATAGCAGCCGAAAATCTTCGGAAGATTTCCGATTATTACCGAACAGCTGACTGTCTATCGGGTAGAATTTGGATTTTATCAGCTTGACTATCTGGCTTAAGAAGCAGGTCAAATTACACCAAAACAGAAGTCACATCCTCAGGCTGTCAGTTAGATAATAAACACATAGGGTTCAGTGTATAATGCATATGATTTTTAAAATACAGTTTAAATGATATGTTTTGGTATTAATTTAAAGGTATATATGTAAGCAATAAGAAAAGACAGTTTTAGGCACTACTTTATCTTAAATGGTTCCCAGCTTCATAACTTTTGGCCCATGAATTCCCCCATGCACAAAATGGCAGCCCCCATGCCTGTCAAAATCGGTGTGTTTATTCTAAGGTAAATGTTTTGAGTTACAACGTATAGAAATTTTTGACATGCTGTTTTTTCAAAAGGTTATGGCCTTATCTGTCCAACAATGTATGGTGATATATTGGGGAGTCGCTTGGTCATGGTGAAAATTGAGATCAAACATTGAATATTTTATATGTAACAATGGAGGAATTTATTTGCGCATGCGTAATCTTTAAGAACTTCCGGTAAGATTTGCCGTCTGCAAAAATTTTGAAAATGGATGCCTACAAACGCACTGTAATGAAGAGAATCACTGCCAGATGCCAACTTGACCCCATTAAAGGCTGTATTGTATGGGATGGTTGCTCTAGTGGACATGAGGGGAGTAGATATGGGAAAGTTAAAGCAAAATGTCCACCAGAGTCACCATCCAAGACCCATTGTGTTCACCGTGTTGTTTTTCAGTTTCATTTTGACAATTATTTGCACGAGTCTCAACAATTATCTCATTTATGTCATAATACTTTGTGTTGCAATCCTTATCATTTAGTTTTAGAACCTGTAACTGTTAATAATGACAGCAAAGTTCGTGTCCGCACTGGCCGATGCATTGGCCATGATGACCGTCCGACCTGCCTACTGTGAATAATACCAATTTTCTTAATTTGCAAAGTTTACACATCCTATTTAGTTCATATTTTATTTTGTAATTGTACTTAGATAAGGCTTTCAGCTGAAATACATGCATAAAACACTTTAGGGGCATACGCAAATCCAAACCCCACCTAATGGGGTTAGCGGCATCAACATTTAAATCACCATCACAATTTGGTTTAATTTGAGTATGTTTTTTAAATGCAGTGTTGAAAAGAACTAGGACCTCATCCGGAACCATCAACCCATTGGTATACAAGTCTGGGTAAAGTGACGAGTCATCAAAACTACTGAACTTGTCAACTACACTGGAGCGTTGGGGCGGGGCCGTAAAGCTGACACAGTCGTGTCCATCAGTATCTTTGAAGATTAGTACATGATTATTGTCATGTATTCTACTATCTAATGACTTCTTTTCCAGCCTGGCATACTTCTCATCAACACCAGTAGGAAAAGCAAGAGTTTAACCCTTGTTGGGACTCTCAAACCCGTTTTTGAACTGGACTGTTCGCACGTGAGCTCGACAATGTGAAGCCGGCAGAGCGACCAGCCTATACGCAATACAAAACCTGTTTAAACTATTGTATATGTACACTTATTGTAACTAAGTTACACTAGTAATCACAATATTGAGTAAACATGCACAAAAAACCTTTTTATTTTCACAGATTACACAGCAGAGGGTACCTGAAACAGATGATGATTGCAGGCGGCTGACCTCACCCACAGGCTCAGGTGTGACAGAAAACTGATAATTAATATATGGCATTTACATTTTGGGGTCAAATTATTTTTTTGTTGTGTGACAGGATGTCAAATCTGTTGATTGTTATATAAACAAACCCTTTTCTGGGGTCAAATGGCATCTGAAATGCCACATTTATATGGATTTTACCCCCCAAAATGCAGAAACTTAAAAAAAATTGTTCAAAAGGGATTAAAAACCTATTCTATAACATTTAGAATGCCTATGGAGATTGTTTTCACTTCTGATATTATATATTATGTCTGCCATGCCTATTAAAACTCAAAGTTGTGCTTTATTCTGAGTTGAACAAATGTTTTCCAAGATGTATCTAAGTACATGTTTTATGTCGAAATTCTTGTCTCGCAACGCCTTTATATGTGGTATTTTGAACTTATTTTTTTCCCCAATAAATCCTCATACCAGTGTGATAGGACTTCATATTCGTTCTCGAAATAGATCAGACTGATGAAAAATGTGGTTGTTATTCAAATTTGAAAGGGTTGGGTTCTCTTAAAGGTCAAATTACACCAAAACGGAAGTTACATCCTCAGGGTTACATGCTGTCAGTTAGATAATAAGCACGTATGGTTGAGTGCAGGATGCATAGAATTTGTAAAATACAGTATATTTGATATGTTTTGGCATTAGTTTAAAGGTATACATGTAAGAAAAAAGCCTGTTTTTGTGCACTTCTTTGTCTAGTGGTTCCCAGCTTCATAACTTTTGGCCCATGTATTCATGCGCAAAATGGCAGTCTCCATGCCTGTTAAAACCGGTGTGTTTTTCTAAGGTAAATAATTTGAGTTACAACGTACAAATTAAATAGTATCGCGAATATTAACTAGTTAAGATTCGCGTTGTTAGATAATTATCATGATAATATTCGTGTTAGTAAGATAATTCGGAAGATCTCTCAACCCCAATTAAATGTATCTAATGTCAGTTCTGGGCACTTAAAGGTCATTTAGTATAATAATAAAATATCTTGCAGAAAAATATTCGGAAACGCTATCTTAATATCCAGATAACTATCATAATAAATAATCGGTAACACGAATCTGTTCGCAAACGCTAAGTAGTTAACACGAATGTTTTCGCGAACCTTAAGTGGTTATCGCGTGGGAGTTCCATTAAGCCACCATAGTTGACGTCAACTTTTTTAAATCATAATGCTGCTTATGCCGGGTCAGTATGAGCGTGACAGAAAAGAATATTTGTATTAATGTATGAAGACGATGTACTATTGTATAAGTCTGAATAAACTGTCTGTCTGTCTGTCTGTCTGTCTGTCTGCTAGCAAATGTAGCTGTGTACGTAAGTCTCAACAAGTTCAGGTTATTATAACATCGATAACGACGCAGACTCGTTCCATGTATTCTTGTCCGTATGGTGCTAAAGTTAATCAACAGGGATCAATTGCTGTTACTATCCGATCCATTATCTGCCTCTTCGACGGAAAATATCATCGATTACTATAATTAATTAATCCGATTTTTTACTGTTGTTTTGATGCATATGAGACTAGTACCCAGTATATATGTTCTATGTTTAAAGTTAAAATGAACTTGCATTGTATTGCACCATCATGTTTGTAGGTTGGTAATTAAGGAATTATTTCGCCTGATTTTGTTTTGGTTTACCAGTAGATGCCTACATATAGTATTACAATCATGCTAGTAAATTCCCTGTTTACTGGATAACAGATTGTTTCTTGATATAGGTAAGCCTAAGTATATTAAACTTTAAAATCTACTTACATAAATATTAAACAGGTTATTTTTTTCAAAATCACTATTAATATCAAATATTAAACCACTATGTTCTTAAACCGACATAATATTGAAGCAAAATGCGCAATTAAACAGTGTAACACGGAATTTACAGTGCGAATATATGTCGTTAGATATCAACAATATTATGTTCGCTCGGTAGAATCACACTTTTTAAACAAAGGTATATATACCACCTCTGTACATATATATGGGAAAACACACGAAGCTAATTACGTATAACATTGAAAATACATACATGCAAGTTACAAATATACAAAGTCAGAATATCACTCATTACTATATAGTACTAGTTAAATAAACATACGTGTACATTCAATGTGTCATATACCTTTGTTATTGTCTTTCAGTTTTATATGACTTCATTATTAAAAATAGGGAAATCTAGTTCGTTATTATAAATGTCATCTCCATTAAAAATAGGGAAATCTAGTTCGTCATTATAAATGTCATCTCCATTAAAAATAGGGAAATCTAGTTCGTTATTATAAATGTCATATCCACTAAAAATAGGGAAATCTAGTTCGTTATTATAAATGTCATCTCCGTTGAAAATAGGGAAATCTAGTTCGTCATTATAAATGTCATCTCCATTAAACATAGGGAAATCTAGTTCGTTATTATTAATGTCATCTCCATTAAAAATAGGAAAATCTAGTTCGTTACTATAAATGTCATCTCCATTAAAAATAGGGAAATCTAGTTCGTTATTATAAATGTCATCTCCATTGAAAATAGGGAAATCTAGTTCGTTATTATAAATGTCATCTCCATTAAAGGGACTTGTTAATAGATTGTCGTATTGTTGAGAACAAAATCCTTAAACGTCTTTACTGCAATTTTAAACTAAAGCATTTGGACTAAATAACTCAAATATTACATCAAGAAAAACATTTTAAAAAGTGTACCGCTGGATATAAAGTCGGTCTCGCTTACAGACTCTGCCATGCTGTCTAATACATGTATACATATTAGGTGTTTTACGCTATGTTTGTGTCAGGTACACATGTTTAAAAAACGGAACAAAAAGCAACAGAAGTGTTCCTCTTATTCAACCGTTTCGCGTTACAAACGTTTCATAATTGTATCCATTTCATCCGATAATTGTATATTCAGTAACGACACATTCAGTTAGTTTCCAACATATAATTTGTATGTGTCAGAAGTGTTATTTCGCTTCTATATATTGATGCAATGTATATATTTTTGTGGAATCTGTAACGAAAATTGGCAATGGTTCATCTATAAGTGTTTCCGGTCTGCCACTTTTATATTAAAACCATTAACCATTAAACTGCACAAGAGTATTTATTTCACTTATAGTGGGTAGTTGAGTTTACAATCAACTGAATCATACTAGTAATCATAGGGCAAAATTACTCCCATTTCTGTCTCGTGAACCTCAACAACAAAATTCACCTGTTACTTGCATACTATAAAGACTAAATATCCAATGCCAAGGTTCCAACCTCATTTAGTCGCATGAAGAGATTCTGTAAATGCTTCCATCAAAAGTTGCGACATCACAGTCCGTGCTTACGATGTTCTTTGTCGTCTCTCATGAATACTGTTGCGATCTTAGCTCAACTGGAGGCAGATTCGGTGCGTCGCCGGGCATCCCTGTACAACCGGTCTGACTGTTTAATGCTTGCTGAACATTTGCTTCACTTCTTGTCAAAAATCTGAGCTTAGACACAAGAACAGAACGGGATTGATTACACAGTAAACTATGTGGCATTCTGTCAGCATCTTCCGCAACATGTTCATGTACGTCTTCTCGGCAAGCGGCAGACCCAGCGCACAGATACTCAGCGTCCAAGATGTACTCGATAAGACGGATATAAGACAAAACACGAGCGTCGCTCTTTTGGCCTTTATCCACTTGTCGTGGACGGGGTTAGGGTTTTAACGCTTAAAAAAAGTCCACCCGGCAACATCGATTGTGATCTCTGCGGCATGAAATTGCTAAACCTAAATCCTAGCGTTTGCCGTCGCTGAATTATTATGGATTTACCGATGTCCTTAAAGTTTTGGTCTACTCAATATGCTAAATCGTTTTTTAGCCTTGTTGCGAGTTTCAGGTAGATTAGAAATTAAATCAAAAGCGTTTTCAGCTGGTGAGTACGAAGAAAACGTTGGCCCTACCCTTATACGGTGTCGTATTTTCTTGGCAGCAAGCAGATAAGAGATTGCCGTGGTAACAAACATAATAGTGAATAAGACGATAAAAACCGTGCCCATAAAACGTTGAATTATAAACATGTCGGTCTTGTACGTGCAAACAAACGCTCGGAGATGAGTAACTCCTAGCATCGACGGCACACTGACAACGCTGAAGGCTACAAAGACAGCCGTGCTGAAGTACTTGGCTCGTGACGCCGTAATATAGCACTGCGTCAGTGGCCTGCAGACTTTGACGTAGCGGTCGACGGCGGTGGCGCTTAGCAACGTTGCCGTGCACATTCCTATGACGTAGAACGAGTAGCGTTCTACTCTACATAACACGTCAGACGTCACTGAGTCCCGCTTTATCGACAGGAAGCTCACAGTTTTGATGGGAGCCAACACGCAACCGGGGAAGAAATCCACGACTGCCATGGCCAAAATTAAATAGTAGGTGCTGGACATACACGACCATCCTAACTGTACGACCACTATGAGGCAGTTACAAACGGACGACGCGATCGAGACAGTTGCTAGCGCCACTATGTTGGTAATCTGCAAACCGTAGGAAACGGTGTTCGTCAAAATTTCTTCGGTAAAATCGGACGAATTTGAAGTAGAATTATTCATTTGAAATGAATAAACTTGTAGAACTATTAAGCATAAACACCTGCTCGAGTATAAAATATAAAATATTAGATACTGGTATATGTGATCCAATGAATTTATACTAGATCAACTATTAATGTAAGGATTTCCGCGGATTTTAATCTCGATGCTATGACGATATCTCACGTTTCACGCAGTTCCCACATGAAATCGCTAGGACTAACTTCTACATAGGACATGCACTTCTTGGCATTGATCATCACATGTTGTCGATCATCACGTGTTGTCAAATAAATTTGCTGCTTAGCTCAGGGCTTGCACTAAGGTAAAATTTTTGGAAGTCCCGACTTCCAGGTGTTAGATATTTTGTAAATTCTGAGGTTTAAGGTGATAATAATTACCAATTAATTAATTAAAAGAGGTAAACATTTAGATAAATAGTTCAATTAAGGTGTTTTTTTCTGACTTTAATGCAACTGTGACCAAAACTGGGAGTACATTGCTCTTATATATATATATATATATATATATATATATATATATATATATATATATATATATATATATATATATATATATATATATATATATATATATATATATATATATAATATCGGTATTAAGTTTAGTATTTATTTATGTTCAACATATTTTTGAAGATATCCTGGCGGATACAACATTTTATTGTAGCAATTGCAAAAGGATGAATAAACACTAAACGCTGGACGCATTTACAAAACCTCGCTGCGCTACTATTAAACATAAACATGTAGTTGTTAAAATGTATGAGTATAAGCATTGTAGCAATATTTCATTGAATAATTGACGAAATCGATTTTAAGTATAACAAGAGCTGCATCAGGACAGCGCGCTCGACTATTCATATCGCTTTGTCAGAGTAATGGGCCTTGGTCAGTGACCTTACATAACGATCCCAAAATAATGTGTGAAGTTTTAACTGAATATTTGTAGTAGATATAGAGATATGAAGTTGTTGCACGCAAACTTTAACCTGAATTTTGTAAGTACAAAAGGGACATAATTCTGCTAAATTGCAGGTTAGAGTTATGTGCCTTGGTCAGTGACCTTACACATGACCCCTAAGACATGTTTGAAGTTTCAATCGAATCTCTATAGTAGCTACAGAGATATGTACTAGAAATTGTTGCACGCAAACCTTAATCAGAGCTTTTACGCCGACGCCGACGGTGACGCCGAGGAACGGGTGAGTAGTATAGCTCGAACAATTCGGTGAATAGTTGAGCTAAAAATTGTACATTGAAGACACTGTAGATGACTTGTAGGCCATTGGACTGGGAAGGGAGTGGTACAGTCAACGAACGAACAGCAGACGACAGACTCGTCACAGTTTGCTTTAAAAACAAACAAAACACACAGTGCGCTCATCCCAACACACCGTTTTATTTAATTTATATGATTGTCTGTTATGCTATTACCCCGGGAAAATAAATGCACACGAGATCATTGAACGTTCAGAAAAATGTTATGCACAACGAAGGCCATTCACGTGCGTCAGGTTGGTGTTGAAGCCAACAATGAATAATTCATATTACTGCAGCGGTTGAAACCGGTTTGTAAGTACACTGCTAATTAAGTAAAATGTCTGGAAATGTATACAATTAGGCCATACCAATTTGATCCTATGTTAAGCGTCCTCGGGCTGGTAAGTTTTCGGATGCCTGAACGAAAAAACAAACAATTATGACAATATGACAAATCCGGTTGGAAAGCGTCTAAACAATTTGCGAAAAAATAAATAAAAAAATGGACCTTAATGTATTTGTACTAATATTTGTACAACATAGCGTGCAATCAGTCAATTTACACCGTTACAATACTATATTGTGTGATGCGTCCCAATATGAAGATGGTATCCAACAGTTTTGAAAGTGAACATTTGCTTTAGCTTGTACCACCGCCATGAATAAGTTGTGTAATAAACAAAAAAAATCTGTTTTTTTTTGTTTTTTGTTAAAGAATTTTTTTTTGTTTTTTGTTTTTTGTAACCTTTCTCTATTTCCCTCATATATATGCATTTACAAATAAACATACAGTCATACAAACATGCAATACATGAAAACAATGGAATTGTATGTTTGAAATTTTTCAATGTATTGTATTAAATAGCTAAACAAATAAAAGTAATATGATAATGCATACGTAAAGGCCAACATTCTTATATTTTACCGTGCAGGATTATCCGTATTAAGTAGGTTACATTTTTGCATGGAAAAGATACATAGACAACATAAGTATGAAAAAGCATAGGGTACATTTTGCACCAAAAGTTTACCAAAAAAAAAAACAGAAAGGAAATATCACTTGTTCCTATTCTTGAATACCCGGTACTTATATAGAATTGTTTTCCTTTAATATTATTTTCTTACTGCACAGAGGTACTTGGTTTGCATATTGCTCTTATCAGCGACCCGTAATTTGTTTCTTTTTCTGAATGTGTAAGTGACTTGTATATGGTGTAGGCTAAGGTTAGGCTATTTACAAGACCAATGTAATTTGGTATTATTTTATCTTTTCTACAAGTGAAAATGTATCTCTTAACTTCGAGACACAGTATGTTAAAAATTTGTTTATCTGTGTTAGTGCTACCTAACATAAATGTTCTGAAGTCTATTTATGTCATTCTATTTATATTCCTATTATTTAACAAGGTTTTGTTTACTTCCTTAATCAAGCATTTTACATTTTCACAAGACCAAAAAAGATGAACAATCGTTTCTTTAAATTTGTGACAAAAAGTACACAGATTATTATTTAACAATTTCATTTTGTACATAAGGGAATTTATACCTAGTATATTGTAAATAATTCTAATCTGGAGCCATTGTATGTAGCTATCTCTTGTTATGTCAAATACTGTTTTAAAAATATATTTCCATTCCTCATCAGTAATGACAAAATTGTTCCATTTGTTTTTACACATAGGTTCAATGCCGTTTTGAATGAAATAATCATAAATTGATCTATCTTTGCTTTCATGGCTTATAAAATATTAAACTGTACATTGCATGTCTTAAAAAAGTTCTTTATTGATTTTACAAGTCCTTCATAATAAAGAAAGTTCAAGGATTTTCCCGTAATATTTTCTATTGGATAGTTTGTCAAGAAGGTGTTTGAGTTAATAACTAAATCTCTCACAAATCTAATACCTCTGTCATACAGTGCTTTCAAAAATAAGGGTTCATTTCCAATTTTGAAATTGTTATTGTAGAACAAGGGCATGTTAAGAACACTATTAACATCCGCAATTTCTACAGAAGTTATTCGTAACACGAAAATACTTCAAACCAAAAAATCATTTTAAAAACATTTTTTAACTATGGCAATATATTGTTTTCCAGTGTTAAAAAGTTTGAATACATCAAAATGGACCTTATAAGAATTACACACTTACTATCATGTATATAATTTTCTTATCCAAGAGAGTTTCATTTTTGTACAGTATGCATAAATATCTATCATTTGTAATGCACCTTTCTCATAGCTTTGTGTAAGGGTTGAACTTTTAATTTTATAAGGTGCATTATCCCAAACAAAGTCAAACAATATTTTGTTCAGTTTATCAAGAATATCTTTCTTTGGTGTGGGTATTGCAAAAAAACAATGGGTGAACAAAGGTAATATAAGCGATTTAATAACGGTAATTCTACCAATTGGTGTAAGTTTTCGTTTTTTCCATTGACTTATTATATTAATTGTTTTAATAAATTTGTCAGAAAATTTTTAATCAACCATAAGATTAAGTCAACATCAAAAAAGATTCCCAATAGTTTAAATCTGGTTGTTTCCCATGTTAGTTTATATTTTGTTTTGATCGAGCGGGTGCTGTACTTCAAGGATCCGATCCAAATTACATTTGTTTTATCAATATTTAGTTTTAAGCCAAACAAATATGCGAAATCCTGGAGAAGGTCTAGAGCAGCGTTTAAGGAGTTTTCGGAACCATCCAACAACAAAGAGGTATCATCTGCAAACTGAGATATTTTGAATTCTATACCGTTAAGACATATGCCTTTGATGTTTTTACAATGCTTAATCTTAATTGCTAAAATTTCCGCACATAAAATGAAAATATAAGGTGAAATCGGGTCACCTTGCTTACAACCGCGGCCTACTGTGAAGCTTTCGGACAAATATCCGTTTAACTGAACCGATGTCTGTGTATTTCTTAAAAAAATCGATATCCATCGTTTAAAGCTTGGTCCAAAATTAAATAAGTCAAAAGTTTTTTCAATGCAATCAAATGATAAGGAATCGAAGGCTTTTTCGAAGACAATCATCAATATTAATCCCGGTATTTTATTTGATTCAGTATAGGACATTATGTCATACAAGAGACGTGTGTTTTCCCCTATGTATCGACCTGAAACAAAACCAGTTTGATCCCTAGATATAAGAGTTGGTAAATGTGGTTTTAATCTATTTGCAATTGAACCAGATGCTATTTTATAGACTGTATTAAGAAGTGTAATAGGCCTCCAAATTTTTAGGAAATGTCTTGGTTTGTTTTGTTTTGGTATGCAAGTGATAATGCCCTGCTTTTGAATCACAGAAAGCATATTTTCGTAAGCAAAATTTATACTTCTCAGAACACAAACTCCAATTTTATTCCAGAAGACCTTAAAGAAATTTGTTGCAAAACCATTTGATCCAGGACTCTTGTCATTCTTCATATATTTCAGAGTATTAGTTATCTCTTCATATGTTAGTAAGCCTTCAATTTCTAATGATTGGGTTGAACTTAGTTTATTCATATTTAAATTATGTCAATCGTTTAGTGTGGTGCTCTGCTGTAGTTCAGCTGTTTTATATACATTTCTATAAAATTCTGAAGTTTCTTTTAAAATTTCAGATTGATTGTGTATAAGTTCACCGTCATCTCTTTGAATAAAAGGTATGTTTTTATTAATATAGTGTTGTTTTTCTAATGAGCAAAAATAGTTTGTTGTTTTCTCTCCCTGCTCAATCCATTCGCTTTTAGATATAATGATATATCCTTTTAGTTTCCAGTCTCTCATGGTGTTAAGTTCCACATGTAGTTGTGCAAGTTTTTCTTTGTTCGATTCATTTAAATTGTCCTCTAGGATTTCAATTTCATTTAACAATCGTAGTTCGTTTGAGGAATTTAATTTATTTTTAAAACTAGAATAAGATATGGTTTTCCCTCGTATTTCCATTAAAAGTGTTTCCAGAAAGAGTTGGTCGTTTATGGTAAAATATAGCTCGTTATGGTTTACTGTATTAATATTTTCTAAATTATAAACCGGTAAACAGTACTGTTTTTTAATTTCTTCAATTGTGTTATTTATACAAATTAAATATTCATTATCATGTAAAAGAGAGTTGTTAAATTTCCACAACCCTTAACCATGTTCAACCTTATTAAATTCAAGCGAAATATCAACAATAGAGTGATCAGATTTTATACTGGCTCTTATATTTGAAGATTGTAAACAATTGAGCATGTTTGGGGTTATTTAAAAGAAGTCTAATCTTGCTTGTTGCAATGGATTTGTGCGTCTCCATGTGAATCTAGCAGTATTTTCATGCATTTTCCTAAAAGTATCAATTAGATTTCTTTTTTCAATTTCTTGCAAAATAAAGTTTCTAGAATTTATGTTATTATTTAAAGATTTATAGTTACTATAATCTAGCTCGCTGTCTAGAACTAGGTTAAAATCACCACATACAATGAAATTATCAATTCCAAAATCATCAAATGTTAAAAACATTTTTATAAAATTGTGGACTATCTAAGTTTGGACCATACATAGTTATTAAAGATAATTTTGTATCACCAACAGCGATATTTAGACCCAGTAAGTTTCCGAAATCATCATTTTTTAATTTATGAACTTTTAAATCGATATTTTTCTTTATTAAAATTGCACAGCCCCTGGCATTGGATTTTCCATAACTTAAAAAACATTACCCATCCCAAGTACAGTACAGTTCCTTTTCCAAATCTTTTGTCCAGTGTGTGTCTTGTAAACAATTAATATGATAATCTTTGTCTTTAAGAAAGTTTAAGACATCAGTTCTTTTCTTCTTACAATAAAGGCCGCGGCAGTTCAAGGAGGCAATTTTGACAGAGTTTATATTCTATCAAGATATTACAACAGAATACAAAACTTAACCTGTATAAATGTCTTACATATAAGATGGTTATGTAAGTACATATATAAAATTGAAAACAGTTTAACAACAAATGTTTTGTTTCAAGAAAGTGATACAACCACTGTAGTATAAAACACTTAAATATATATGGTACCTTACTATGCAACAATAAACATACTGAAAACAATAGTAAACAAACAAAATTAAATAGATATATACAATTGTACTGTATGTACAAACATTCAGTACAGAGGTTCACTGGTCCCATGAACGATAGGTAGAGATGGATCTGAAATTATAAATGCAATAGTATATAATGGATTTTTATGACCATTTGTATGTATCAAACACAACATGCCCCATGTTTACAACCTCAATATGTAAATTTAAAATATACCATAGTATAATGTTTTAAAAATGGAGGATGTTATTAGGGACGTTGTTTAAACAGTTTTGATTAGTAGCACTACAATAACACCTAAATAGGGTGCGAAAAAGCGAAATATGTTTTAGGTGTTAACATGCTTTGCTAAAACTGTACTACAAAATATGTTAAGTTTAAACGCTTGACAAAAATATTGCTGAAATATGAGTTACAAATACTTCACACATGAATTTGGATCGAATGACTATTTCTAACGTTTTCATAACACATAGACAGGGTATGAACGATATTTAAATGATAAAAAAATGTTTGTATTACATAAGGCATATCCAACTGGTACCTGAAAAAAGAAATTTAAAACTGTTAATTCATACATGCATGTTAACAGAGGAGTAGTATTTGTATTAAATACGTATATCACTAGCTCTAGTTTTACCACGTTAACAGGGTACCAAAGACGTTTAAGTGGTAAAATGATTTTGTAGTCATAAAACCATATTAGTGTTTATAAATATTATATTTTACCTAATATAGCTTATATTAAACCAATCATTTTTATGAATAAATACCATTTAAACCAGCAAAGATATATATTTTAAAAACAATATGATATCTATCCGTATTAAAAGTATCTGTGTGCGTTCTTGTGGGTAAAGTTGTATACGTATGCATGCATGGTTTTTCTAAATGGCAGGGTATTTATGGGCATAGTTATCCATACTGAGATCGCAGGAAAGTTATGTTAATAACTACAATAAAAATATAGCAGAAAAATAGGAATTATTAAAGTCTAGTATTTCAGGAGAGATGCCTTATCATGGACCAGGTTGTTGCCACAGTTTCGTGTTTATTTTTTATGTACTTGTGTAGTTTTGCCACCAGATGACACTTTTCGGGCGAATGTTGCATTGTTTGAAGTGGTACCTTTGTTTGGCCATGACTTATCCAGACACGTTTTATATTTGTCAAAAGAAACTAGCTCGTTCCGATCCTGTCCACGATATCGTACAAATAGCGTTCCTTCGAAGGACCATGCCTTTCCCACACTGTCTGGTTTTTTCAGTCTCAATGATGCGAGCACTTCTGCGTTGATCTTCGTAAGATCTTCATTTACAAAAATGCCTGTACCTTTTAGCAGTTTTGCCCTTTTCATTATCTCGATTTTGGTTTGGCGCCTAACGAATTTTACAATCACAGGCCTGTTTTTGCTGGGCGTATATTTTCCTAGTCGATATGCGACGTCGATATCTTTGCTCTCCACCTGGATACCAAGTTTTTGGCTTAAGGTCGATGCCGTTTGTTCAGCAACAGACAACGATGTTTGGTGATCCGAGTCATTCGTGAGAACGGAAATGCGAACGCTGTTTCTGCGCCCTGACTGTTCCAATTTGTTTAGGCTCGCAGCCTGTCTTCGTTCTGTGTGCTTGTTTAAGGGCATCTATTTCGCACTTCTGTTCAATGACTTGCTTTCTCACAGCTTCAAATTCTTTAGTATTATCAAAAACGCTGCCTTCAAGCATGTCCACCCGTTTGATTACAGATCCAAGGAATTTCTTTTAATTCATCGAGAGTTTCTTTACTTATACTTTTAATTATACCAGTGTCATTTTTGGTGAGAACATTTGACAGTTTGGATCTTATTTCCTCAAGTCGTTTTTCGATTCCTGAGTCTGACTGTTCTTTTATTGTATTTCCTATGACAAAATCTGTCATGGTCATCTGGTAAGATTTTTCTGGTTCGGTCTTCTTTTTTTGCTGTTCTTTTTGTTCTGTATATTTTCGTTCGGGGTTTCGAACACTGGTAGTTCTACAAAACTCGTCTCGGTAGCGTTACTTTCGCTAGCCGTGGATGAGTGAGGTCTTTTGTTCATATTCTGTTATAGTCCGGATGGCGGTATAAGAGACAATTGCTTGTAACTTTAATCTTCAATTATGCGGCTCGGTCATGCGTGACGAGTTCGCTGCACATAACGGATGATAAGCTGGCACGTTGATCACTAGTTGCAAACGTAAAACTGGTTTCAGGAGCTATTTATACGATTTTGATGCTATTTATAAGTTTTTTGTTTATAGATATTACGCCACCTCCGCGAATATAGTGCGGAAAAGTTTTTACTGTCCTTTAGATCACTAATAACAAAAATGTCATACTTGTCTATTGATTCCGTTCTTTATTTATTTAATCCATCACTTTAAACTATTATATCCACTCAGACCACTCGCGTTGTATTTTATTTCATTTATTTCCTTACATCGTACGTGTTTACTTCTAACCGGAACCGGAAAAGAAAATTTATGTTTTTTTATTGACTTCTTTGTTTTTTCCTGCCTGGTTGGTAGGGTTCAAAAAATCATATCGACGCGACACATAGAATCAAATTTGTATGACCGTATGTGGCATCAGTTTTGTATCAATAAGGCCTTCTGATGGCAACTATTTTTAGTGCAACACATTTCGTGTAAGATAGACGTATTGTAATTATATACTAGTATTACATAAATTAACACGTTATAAAATTTACCAGTTACCGTATTGAGCAAAGAATTTGCTCTTGAGGTTTAATACATACTCAAACCTTTGATTATTTGCCTGTACGGTAACTTTTTTATACTAGTAACCAGACTGTAATAAACAATACTGTAGTACATGCTCTTTATGCGTGGTATGTGCGTTTTTTGTAAAAATGTCGGATTATATTTTTTTAATTTCTCGGGGACTGCGTTTCCTTAAAAAAACAGATCTATATCTTATAGCAATCACAGATGAGATTACATTATACAGTAGACATGTGGGATATTCAGATATCGACATTAATTTAAGTATAAATAATATACTACGTATTCAGATTTTCATAAGTTATTAACCAATAAACTAACATTTAAAGGCATTTGACAACCAATAGTCCCGAGAAATTATGTGCAATATCGCTCAAGACACGATAGGGCGCTGCACGTTCGCAAAAAACGTCAAGTAGCCCCGCTTTGCACCGCAATTAAGTACCTTTAATTTTAGGTTCTAATGTAAACATACGCTGATTGGAGCGTCAACGACCTCTCAAAGAGGATCGGGACCACATCGTTTCATATTTGACGTTAACTTACCGTCATTTGTTTTCGTAAATTGGCGTGCTGGAGTGTCGACGATTGTGCAGGAAAGCGCGGAAAAAAGGTGCCTACAAATACGTGAAGTTTCGTCACGATGGTTACATGTTATACTTTTTTTTAAATCAAGCACATACAGTCCGCTATATTACTGTTGATGACGTCACTATGATATATGTTACCGCATGTTACCAGTGCCGCACGAAAACGCCCGGGACCAGCGCCATGAAAATTGGCACCTTTGCAAAAGGGGAATACAAATGTAAAAAAAATAATGAGGATATTTGTTGATTTCAGAATAAGATAGTGTTTTGTTTCTGAAGATATTTGTTGATTTCAGAATAAGATCGTGTTTTGCTTCTGATGATATTTGTTGACTTCAGAATAAGATCGTGTTTTGCTTCTGATGATATGTGTTGATTTCAGAATAAGATAGCGTTTTGCTTCTGATGATATGTGTTGATTTCAGAATAAAATCGTGTTTTGCTTCTGATGATATGTGTTGATTTCAGAATAAGATAGTGTTTTGCTTCTGATGATATGTGTTGATTTCAGAATAAGATAGTGTTTTGCTTCTGATGATATTTGTTGATTTCAGAATAAGATAGTGTTTTGCTTCTGATGATATTTGTTGATTTCAGAATAAGATCGTGTTTTGCTTCTGATGATATTTGTTGATTTCAGAATAAGATCGTGTTTTGCTTCTGATTATATGTGTTGATTTCAGAATAAGATCCTGTTTTGCTTCCGAGGATATTTGTTGATTTCAGAATAAGATCGTGTGTTGCTTCTGAAGATATTTGTTGATTTCATAATAAGATAGTGTTTTGCTTCTGAAGATATTTGTTGATTTCAGAATAAGATCGTGTTTTGCTTCTGATGATATTTGTTGATTTCAGAATAAGATAGTGTTTTGCTTCTGAAGATATTTATTGATTTCAGAATAAGATAGTGTTTTGCTTCTGATTATATATGTTGATTTCAGAATAAGATCCTGTTTTGCTTCCGAGGATATTTGTTGATTTCAGAATAAGATCGTGTTTTTCTTCTGATGATATGTGTTGATTTCAGAATAAGATCGTGTTTTGCTTCTGAGGATATTTGTTGATTTCAGAATAAGATCGTGTTTTGCTTCACTAGTGGTCATAATAAACGAATGTTCACAGTGACACAACCACACGTGAAAATGTTAATATATTAAAAAAAATATATTAATATTCCACACAGACACAAGTATTTATTTGTACTTAATATATATGTATTGCCACTACGTACGATCTTACACTGAAATCAACAAACTCCCTTTTAATTTTGCTTGCTTTTTGACAAGGAAAAAAAAATTATTTTGCGTTACGCCAGTCAGCCAAAGGTGCCGAGAACAGAAATCGCTGGGAAGTGGTGCCGAAGTTGGGTAAGCCACATCACTTTAAAACGATATAACTTTCATATCAAACATTGTACAAATCTGCAATTTGGTAGGAATGCTAATGAAATCTTGGACAAAACGTATACCGATTTAGATTTTCGTAAAATAAGCTATTTATTGAAAACATTATGTTTAAACTCGAAACAAGTCGTTGATTTGACACGATTTTCTACTTTAACTCGGATGTATTCAACAGTACCAAGTTCTTTATCGTAGAGTATGATGTTACCTCTGTGTATCAAAAATAATTTAACAAGAAACGTGGAAATTCCACGAAAAAAAACGAAATACTTAAGTCAGCACAATAATGAAAGAAAGTTCTGGGTGCAAGGTGAAGGTCATACACCTATGGCTAGGAAATGGTGATCTTGACCTTGCAACCTAAAGTGAGGTCTCAATAATATGATGGATAAATATTCAGTTGGATAAATAATATATTTTGAGACTTTGAATCGAATAAAATCAAACGTTCTGACCAGTCATTGCGATTTCGTCAATCGTGTTTCTGGTTAGAATGGTTCACATGAAATTAATATCATGATTGTTAAAAATTAAGGCTGGTCAGAACGTTTTATTTTTTTCGGCAGCGGGCCGACTATAGATGCCCGGCCCAGCTCTGCCGTACATTATTGTCTAAATGCTGTGGCACACCCAGGATCTCCACATAATGCAGCGTCGGCGCGGAATAAAGTCATAAACTTCGAAAAACACACACACGCAACCCATGCTTCCGAAAAAAAAAATCCAAAAAAATGTTTCATCAGGACAAAGTGCAGGAATGAGCCGATTAAAACAAACCTCATCTCTCTGGTTGTGCGTAATGGGTTGCTCATCGGTGCACCATACAAATGAATATGTATGTATAGCTGAAACCAAAGCGATGGTAAATACGCTACCTGTATGTTCTTAAAACATTCATTAAGTTTTAAATACGTATTCAACACGTTTTCAGTAATTCTAGGATCGTCGAGCATACTTCAATACGTCCATATAAGTTGTGGATAAGTCAGATATATAATGCGCCTATCAATATTTTCCCCCTTGGGGTGAGCGGCGGGCAATCCCAGGTCCCGGGAATGAGACTTTGTTCGGATTTTAGATCCCGGTAATATTGACCCCCGATACACCAATTAAGCATCCCCATTGAGGGGATTCAGACAAAAATGCTTGGCTCTTGGGTGGGGAATTAGATCCCCAAAAGTACATTTAGTCAAATTCCCCTGGGATTGCCCGCCGCTCCCCCCCCCCCCCGGGACAAAATGTTGATAGGTGCATTATCTGTAAACCACTGCGTTCTTTGCTGCACATATGCAGTTGTTACACGCAAATCAAGTTGTTATTATGTTTAATTATGTTTGCAACTTAATCCAGAGCTCATCTAACGAATTGTGTTGTTTAATGTTAATTTGTTTCAAATTCTTACCTTATATTGTTTAATCAACTGCCGCATTCTAAGTACAATTGTTGCGATACAATGTATGAGTATTTATAATATTTTATGAACACAAACATTTTTATGTCATTGTTCACGTAAATTGTTTAGTGGAAGTTAACCTTAGCTCATAAAATATATGTTTTAGCTGTCTCTTACTTTACCTTGGAATGGCGTTGTACATGTTTTAAGTTTGAAAATCAAGCAATGTACCATTACATAGACATTTACAAAAATATATTTTTTCCACAGTTAGCAGTACAGTGCATCCCTTTTTACCGCACACGCAGGGTTCGAATTCGGGATCTCGAGAGGTTGAATCAGTACGTATAAACAGTCTCGCCTACGGTCAGCTACTACCAGAGTTCAACATCTGGCTGCGACAAATCGACTGTACGACGCGACTTGACAGGACAATGTGTTTTGCCATTCAGAAAGCTTGGACTTGTTTAACGGAGATGTCTTGTAAAACATTTGTATATCGTCAACAGTGTTTGTCGCAGTTTGACCTAAGTAGGCGTGATAAATCCCATAGTGTACGCTCAATCGGCGCAACACATGCAATTATACTGCGATACTACAGGGTTCATTGCGCCATAGGGCACACGTTTTTTTCCGCAAACAAAAACATGTTTGTTTGTTTGATTGTTTGGATTTCTTCGCCGTATTCAACAGTATTTGTATCAGTTGTAAGCAGGATTTCTTGATACATTTCTATCAATAGGTAAGCACGAGTATATCTGACGGACATTATGTCGAGACAGGTTCAATGTAACAATATAGATGTGTGGTCCTGGCTGTATATTGGCTGGCAAATACAAGAAACAGAACATTGAATTGTCTCAGAACTAATTGTTGTTTGTTTTAATATTTAATTAACATTCTAAACAATCAACCAATCTGACTGAATACGAAGAGTGAATATGTGAAACTAAATCGTACATTAAGACTTAAAAGAACTCACAAAATTAACGTAAATTCTCTACACGAAAAGAATAATGGAATAATTATGCAATTCAAATACAAAATACAATAGAACAAATAGACAGTAAGACTTAAAAGAACTCACTATATTAACGTCGAATTCTCTACACGAAAGGAATAATGGGATAATTATGCAATTCAAATACAAAATACAATAGAACAAATAATCACAATAGATGTTGTAAGCAAACTTAATTAACGAGGTTTATGTTGTTTTTTTAAATAAAATATTTTTATAATTGGTCCGTTACATTTGGCAAGAATTGACGTATAACCACCAGTACATAGAGAAAATATGATATACTATGAATATTCCTAACTTTAATAACACCACAGCACATTGCGCATATACATTTACCATAATGCTATGTAAGGATCCACTATGACTTATAACGTGGAAAACCATGGTGCAATTATCACAAGCCTAATAATTAACTGTTACATCTTCTACTGGGAAAATGACATTTATTTTCCCAGTAATTTAAGTTAATATAGTTGGAAAAGGTTACACATGTTGATCAATACTTATTCATCTCTGTATCAATGAACGAAATGTTTTATTCACTGTATGAAACTCTGTTTCTTTAAAGCAGCATATTTTAAAGCATTGTCGTCTTTATTAGTTTATTAAACCATACAACTTGTTATTCACTATCGCAAACCGAAATAATCCTGTGACATACGTTGTCACCAAGTTATGTAATACCCCAAGTAAAAAGTTCAAACAAAACAACTCTAAGAGTGTTATATGTTTATCTGGCAAACTTACATAAATCATTTCTACATGTTTAGATCCATGCACATTTAGATATGAAATTCAGGCATTTACAGTAAAAATGCAAGCGATGTGTAAAGGCAGCAAAATAAAAACGTGTGATTGTACTTTTATCTTATCTAATTTACTCAAAACATTGACAATACAAAATTAAACTAACAGTCACTAGAAGCTGGACATGGCTATGTGTGCAAATGAATATTTAAATTTCAGGACTTGACAAGCTAAATGCAGTTCACTGCTACATTCATTTGTAAGCAAATGGCTGTGTATATTATTACTTTTACTGTTATTCCTGAAGTTAACTCGGCACTAGCTTTCTCTATGATTGCCGTTTTTAGCAAAAGTGGACCTAAATCAGTATATCTAGTTCCATATAGCACTTTGATCAACAATATATA
Source organism: Congeria kusceri (assembly GCA_027627225.1). Taxonomy (NCBI): domain Eukaryota; kingdom Metazoa; phylum Mollusca; class Bivalvia; order Myida; family Dreissenidae; genus Congeria; species Congeria kusceri. The sequence continues at coordinate 43,201,225 of CM051029.1, read as the reverse complement.
ATGTATAAAGAAAACATGTGACTGACTTTACATGCATGCAATCTTTTCTTGTATACATTCTTGCAACATTCAAATCTATAATTGTGTAGATTATCCTCTAACGACTTTTCTTTACAAATCTGTGTGTCAGTTAACACGGACAAAAAAACATGCGAAATACACTCTGGTGAACATGTATGCGTTTAATCCTTTTAACAAAAGATGTCAATGCTTTTGAAGCATCTTGGAGCTTATAAACTTTTGTCAAACATCTTTATCTTAAAAAGTTATATACATAATATGTTAAACACAAATGTGTCTGTACTGTAATAACATTTAATCACTTCTTGCTTCATACAGACTTCACAAATAGATACAACAAAGCAATATTGATCACTGGGACAGAATAAAAGGCTTTGTAAATATGTAAAACACAGTTGAATTAGTATTCTGAATAATACTTGTAGAATGCATGGCAGCACAGTGAGTATACACGTTATGAACATAGGAGATTGTCAATTCTAGGGACGGAAAACTGAAGTGGACGGAGTAAAGATTGTTAAGTAAACAACTGCCAACAAGAACAGCTTTTGCCTCGTCAAATCATAGCAAAAGCTTTTATATTTGCTAGAATTAAAATGAAATGTTATATGTTACGTGAAAGAATAAGAGTACCGGTATCACATTCTGAAAAAAATACAGGGAGCTAATTTCATAAAAACCTTGATAAAAAGCATTGCTCGGTATATATGTTGGTAACCAAAGGCAATATTAATAAACAGAAATAATAATCTGATCTAAAAATGTACGATTGCCAATAAAATGATTATAACACCGACAATTAAACAAAATGTGCATTACATTTCACTGTAACCAACAACCTTGGCATTATTCAGTTCAATAAACAAAATATGCATTACATTTCACTGTAACCAACAACCTTGGCATTATTCAGTTCAATAAACGTAATTCCAAACTAATTTTATTAAATACTTGAATTACTATGGCCTAGATGATAAAAACCTTAAGTACAACATTATAAGCAGTTTTTTGTAGTATTGAGCAAGGTGTAATGTATTACCCTATTCATGGTATTATCTAAATAGTATAGTACTATAGTATACATTTCTGATCATCTATATAGCTATTGTCTATTTATGATTATTGTCTCAATACATTGTATATTGATTCATAAAACATTGTTATAAACTACTACTACAATAAAGATACTATATTACTGTTAGTGGACAGCTATGTCTAAGGCAACACAATAATATGGAATGTTAAAGCTAAATTTGAAAATACTAAATTATTTATAAACAACATAAAGAAAAATCATCTTTAAAGGCACTTAAACTGTAATGCAATGGTAAAAAAAATATCACAGAAAATAATATAATAAAATAAGTCTCAAATACATGTCATTTAAACAGTTGTCACACAACTTTGGGTAAATTTTTGCTTTTTTGCTTGGAAAGTTTCTTCGGGTTCTATTGTGCCTCCATGCTTTCCGCCCCCTGGTCAGTGACAAATGCGTGTTCCCCATGCCTTTTCTGTCTGCGAAGCTGCATCTGCAAGCATCAGATACAAAGGTTTAGTTATTATTACACATACCAGTACTGTCACTGCTTACACTGTTAAAGGTTATTTGTGATTTTTGTCTCTATGTGGCACAAAGGAATACATTTGCAAACATTTGACATTGTTAATGACTTGAAGCAATCACCAAGTATTTGTAGATAATTAGTATAGCCACATATATGGATTAAGCTTGATGTCATTGATAATACGTAATAAGATGGTCTAAGCAATATTTTCTTCATGTACTTTAAAAACGTACTTTCATTGGGGTTAAATAAACATATAAAAGCATTTATTTGAACTGTAGTTTGTAAATTTGTGCATGTCCAAGCAGTGTTGTTAAAACTAGTTATGAGATACTTTTATCTGGGCAAATAGGGCCAATACAGAGTAAGTTATTAATTTTTATCAAAGGCATTGTAACTATTTATTTAACAATACCAATTGTAATTAAAGTCAATTTTGGAAATTGTCTTCATAAAATGACCTTTTACAGGCATATTTAATACACATCATACTAAGGAGGGTCTTCATAAAATGCCCTTTTAAAGGCATATTTAATACACATCATACTACGGAGGGTCTTCGTAAAATGACCTTTTAAAGGCATATTTAATACACATCATTCTAATAAGGGTCTTCATAAAATGACCTTTTAAAGGCATATTTAATACACATCATACTAAGGAGGGTCTCCATAAAATGACCTTTTAAAGGCATATTTAATACACATCCTGCTAAGGAGGGTCTTCATAAAATGACCTTTTAAAGGCATATTTAATACACATCATACTAAGGAGGGTCTTCATAAAATGACCTTTTAAAGGCATATTTAATACACATCCTGCTAAGGAGGGTCTTCATACAATGACCTTTTAAAGGCATATTTAATACACATCATACTAAGGAGGGTCTTCATAAAATGACCTTTTAAAGGCATATTTAATACACATCCTGCTAAGGAGGGTCTTCATAAAATGACCTTTTAACGGCATATTTAATACACATCATACTAAGGAGGGTCTTCATAAAATGACCTTTTCAAGGCATATTTAATACACATCATACTAAGGAGGGTCTTCATAAAATGACCTTTTAAAGGCATATTTAATACACATCATGCTAAGGAGGGTCTTCATAAAATGCCCTTTTAAAGGCATATTTAATACACATCATGCTAAGGAGGGTCTTCATAAAATGCCCTTTTAAAGGCATATTTAATACACATCATACTAGGGAGGGTCTTCGTAAAATGACCTTTTAAAGGCATATTTAATACACATCATTCTAATAAGGGTCTTCATAAAATGACCTTTTAAAGGCATATTTAATACACATCATACTAAGGAGGGTCTCCATAAAATGACCTTTTAAAGGCATATTTAATACACATCCTGCTAAGGAGGGTCTTCATAAAATGACCTTTTAAAGGCATATTTAATACACATCATGCTAAGGAGGGTCTTCATAAAATGCCCTTTTAAAGGCATATTTAATACACATAATACTAAGGCGTAAAAAATTATATGTTTGTTTCTGGTTACATGCCCCCAAAAAATTAGGGTAGGTAGGTTGGAATTTATTTTTTATATATATTTTTCTTTTTTTTGGTAAATGGTCAAATTGAAGATTCTAAAACTGAAAAAATATTCAAAACATATCAGTAGTATCCTTAAACATTGTTTATAAGTGGAAACTATCAAAACAAAACACTTATTTATCCGAAACACATTAAATAAAAAGGTAAATAAAACAAAAATCAATCTGACAAACCCAATAAAATGTTCAAGGGTCGGGGCATTTTTTTAGGGTAGGTCGGGTAACCTGAACAAACATATTTTTTTTTACGCCTAAGGAGGGTATGTGAATGCCAAGGGCTACATTTAAGCATGCATGTGGTGTTGGTAGAACCTGGCATATCAGGCAATAGCTGGGGGCTTAAACCAAAGCATGCTTTGCAGCATAGACACATCGTCAAGAAAACAGCATCCATTTGTGCTATATTGAAATCAATGAGCGTTCATATATATAAATACGTAATTAATGTTTGTGCATACATCCTACGTTAGCTTTAGAGACTAATATTGAGAACTTTCAATATTCAAAATATGGTCAACATCAACAAAATAGAAACGTATAACTACACATCAATAAACTTTTAATCATATGAAAGTTGAAGTCAAGCAGGTCGTTATAACCTATTTATTATGTGAATTCGTTTAAAAAAAAAATTATTATCTGAATGCTTTTCAGTATGACAATATGAACAGGCCTGTTGCCGTGCTGAGTCACACTGAGGCACTTGCCTCGGGGTACATATGAGAAATGAACAAAAGTAAATGAAGCATTTTTCAAAAATAAAAATTATGTCAATATTCATGTTCAGTAAATGACTAGATCTAATATATAAACAGCATAATTTACCGTCCCGTACATATACATAGCCCAAGTTCGTCAGTTTATTACAAGAAATTCGTAAAATTTGAAGCATGCCTTTTGAAGAATAATAAACTCCAAATATGTGACAAATCGTGCCCTCGAAACAAAATTCAGGGGCAGCATGCCACTGGACCCCGTAGAAAATATTGGTCTCGGTGCTTTTTCGTCCATGGATACGGCCCTGATACATGTATTACGTTCATATTTTCAAATTAAGAATCACATTTTCATATCAGTTTCAAAAGCAACAAAATACCTCAAAGCAATGTTAAAGCATAATCCACCATACAATATCTAGAGTACGCATAGACTCAAAGGAACCTGCCTATTTAAACAAATAAGCATAGGGTTAACTGAAGCTGTGAGTGGGGCTGCATTGCTATAACATGAATGTTGTATTAGGGCGCTTTTCCATATGACCGTATCCACATCCGCATTGTGCAAATCCGCATCCACAAAAAATCGAACAAGTTGACTAGAAATGGACCGTTTCCATCAGTCGGTAGTCCTTATCCACCATGCGCATCCACAAAAGATGTCCGCAAAAATCGATTTTATGAGCGATTTTATGTGGATGCGGACGATATGGTATATTACTTAGCATGTTAAACAAAGGACTGTTATACATAAAACATGGGGAAAATAGAAGCAACAGTCTAGATACACCTGGATAACTCAACCTAAGACTCACCGAGTACAATAACTCGGTAATAAAACAGGTAACCTTTAACCGAGTCATGACTGACACTGTATGTATACTTGCTGGATGCTTTATATCGTTTTAAATCCACCACAGGTGAATGTTTTCGCATACTGGCATTAATATTTGCAGCCGACGTAATTAAACTGTTTAAAAAAGGCTTCTTACTCAGACCTTGCAAGTATTCAAAAATAAGAAGAAAACTAAAACATTCAATGTTTTTATGTGGATTTGTGGAAAAGCGCGTCCGTATAATATTTATGCAGATACGGATGCCAATACGGATGCGGACGTATGGAAAAGCTGCCTTACACTATGAAACGCAAGTGTGCCAGAATTGCTATAACAAGATTAGTTTAGTATACTGTTTAAATAAACAGTGTGGCTTCATTTCTATAAGAACATTTTCTTCCATTTATTCCACTTTTTGTTGGAGTTAAAAAAAATCACCAGCTTGAGAGATATACATGTACTTGTTTCATGAAAACAAATATTTACAGACAGCTGAATATTAAATAAATAATTAAATAACAGTGTTTCGCACAAACCAATAGGAGTCAAATTGACCTTTTACAATTTAAAAAATGTATCTAAATAATACTGTTTAAAATCTTTTACGAACTACACACAAAGAATAAGATATTTTGAAAATATTAGGTGAGTGTTGGATAATGATAAAGTTTATCATGCAAAGCTGAAACAGATGAGCGGGAGGCTTGCCGAGCATGATAAACTTTATCTTTATCCAACACTCACCTAATATTATATTTATCATATTATGATATGCTCATAAAACATTTAAACGGCATGAAAATATGTCAAAAATAAAAAAGTTAAGTTGGTTTCCCAGCTTTAATACTGGGTTTTTTGTTTACTACAAAAGTCATCATTTGAAGTGACGTCAAATTGACATATAAGGCGTTATAAAAATAACAACAGAATAAACGTGTCTTAAAAATAGCACTAGGATAAAGCTTTAGTTTATATGATGGGTTGTTATTCGATCGATTCCGATGTAGTGATAGGATAACATTTATTTCCCAGTATTTCCAATAATTGTTAATCAGCAATATTCACTAGTGTATCGAGAATTAGACATGGCTGCCATTTATTTAAAGAAAGAATATTCACTAGTGTATCGAGAATTAGACATGGCTGCAACAGTCAAGAAAAAAAGCTATAACATACAGAGTGGCTAATGCAAACATGTGATTATTGAATTTAGGTATAAACAATCACGGTTCTCACTGCAGTCTACACATGTACTGTGTGATCAATATACGTAACAGTAATTTTGCTTGAAATGAGACTTTCTGTATTTTTTTTATATAATATGAGCCTCATATTAATATAAGATTCACAGTGTTGTTTTTTTCGGAACATTTACAATATTCGCTTCTGTTGAAGTTCTGTGTTAACGTGAAGAAAATATTAGTCTCACAAGAGACAAAACATGCAACAATGGGAGCATTATAATATAAACAATATTTGCCATACATGAGCCATTCTGCAGAAAACTAACTTTGGTAATAAACAATGAAAACAGCAATGAGAAATGTAAATAGGGGATGAATGCAGACTGTCCGCTACCATGGTTACTGTTTGTGGTGACTCAGCCGTAGCTGCCTCCTGAGCTGGACCTACATGTACACAGACACACGTACAGTGAACCACAAACACTACTCAGGCTTGTATAACATGCTAAACAGATACATAATATTAGACGTGTCGTGGGAAACCTGGGCTTAATGCATCTGCATAAAGTGTCGTCCTCGATTAGCCTAAGCAGTCTGCACAGGCTAGTCCGGGATGACACTTTTCGCCTACAGAGGATTTATGTTTAGAAGAGACTCCTTGAAACAGAAAATACCATAAAAGCGGAAAGTGTCGTCCTGGATTAGCCTGTCAGACTGCACAGGCTGATCCAGGACGACACTTCATGCAGATGCATTAAGCTCAGGTTTCCCAAGACATGCCTAATATCTGTTATAAATGTGATAGATTCCAGGACAGTTTCAAAGAAGCAGTCTACTGTAATCTTATAACAATGCTCAACATGTCTTTTAAAGCAAGTTTTAAGAACCATGACACAAGCAAACTTTAATACAGCGACATAAGGTTGGATAATACATTTCAACTATATACAAAGAAAGCAAAATAAAAATGAATTTGTGTGTATAACTGATGTATTATGAAAATAAGGAAGCAAAAGAAACTGAGTTTCAAACAGGCTTTACAAACTTTTTAACACAGTAGTTTTTTCCGATTTTTGTTTTAAATACAAACACCTGATGAACAACTCTCAATAATTCAACAGCACTGCCACACAAACAGGGGAGTGAAGTGGGGCTACCATTTGCTAACTTAGCATGCATGGCGTACATTATTGTCAGAGTGCTCCGATTGTGGAATTTGCTTAACATGAATTGTTCAGATAATGGATTAAATTGAAAACAAACATAAGCATAATTATTTAACATAATAATCTGACCTAACTGTGTATCTATTTACTCATTATATTAAAATAAAACTAGAACACCACGAGTCTGATGTGTCGCTTGATGCCGGTCAGCTTACGTGAATCCAAATGAAGAAGCACTTAAGGTTAATGCTTAAATTTTTTTAACAGATTTATTGAAATCTTCAAAAGCACTGCACTCTGGCTAATTGCAAAGAAGAGACTTATTAAAACCAAAAATGCGACACAAAAATAAGTATGAAAATTTACAAAGGGCAATAACTCTGAAAGTATGATGTGCAGAGTAACAGTTCTTGTGCATTGCACCTTTCCTCAATGAGATCTATCTGCCTATGAAGTTTCAAGTTGATAGCTTTCATAGTCTTAGAGGTATGCTCCGGACAAAAACTAAGCATGAAAATAAACAAAGGGCAATAACTGCAAAAGTATGTGATGCAGAATAATGGTTCTTGTGCACTGTACTTCTCCTCAATGAGATCTATCTACCTATGAAGTTTCAAGTTGATAGCTTTCATAGTCTTAGAGTTATGCTCCGGACAAAAATTAAGTATGAAAATAAACAAAGGACAAAAACTCCAAAAGTATGATGTGCAGAGTAACGGTTCTTGTGCACTGCACTTCCCCTCAATGAGATCTATCTATCTATGAAGTTTCATGTTGATAGCTTTAATAATCTAAAAGTTATGCTCTAGACAAGCGAAAGGGGACGCCACCGCCGCCGACACCGCCAACATAAGTAATCCCTATATATCGCCTAGTCAGACGACACTAAAAGAAGCCTTTTCAGTTTCCAGACTGAATAATTTTTTCAGGTGTTACAATGTAACTATGAAACTTTTACTAAATACAACTCTTAAAACTTCTGTGTGTTGTTGATATATTCTTAATTGGTGCTGTAACTGAACTGTTACTGACATACATCATCCTTTTACTTAGTGAATGTAATATGATGGTTCAACAGATTAATGTTCAATGGAATAACATTCATATTCACAGAAGTTTGGCTAACAAAAACATACAGGTTAGGGAAAGATCTAGGATCACAAAAGGTACAGGGTGCTGCTAAAAAGGAGCAGGGGGGAAAACCGGACCAGCCTGTTGACAATTTCAAATAATTTGCTATTTCTTAGTCTAATATTTGTATTTAAGCTTTTTAAGCATAGTCAATTCATTTGTCATTGAATATTTGCAAAAATATATTAAATTTCACAAGATATTCAACATTTTTGTGCTGACAATCCCAGAGGGGCAGCAGGGGGGAAGCAAAAAGAAGCAGGGTGCAGCACCCGTCTATTTCACTCTAGATCTTTCCCTACATGTGTGAAGATAAATATATGCTATACACCGGTAGCTACATGTATAGTAATATACACCTCAAGAAACTTCACAGACAGTGAAAAACCTGTGAATAAATCATAATTTCACATTTGTGATAAATCATATATATATATACTTACCTGCAAATTTCTATGCTTCAGAATCTTTTGCAATAAAGTTGCATAAACTAGTTTAATGAATTTTGCATTAAGACATACAATTTTAGCACAATCACATGCTCAGATTTTTGCATCTATAGCAAACACATAGCGTGAAACATAACAATAAATACATGCATGCCTAAAACAGAATAAAATCTGTTTTGCAAATACTAAAATCATCATAAAGAAGCAAGAAAGTCAGGTTAATTTTTCCAAGCTATGCCAGCTAGAGTAATGACACAAGCTTATTCTTGAACTAACTGTAGTCGTTTTTCTTTCTGGCACACCAAGCTTGTCTATCCTCGCTTACAAACTTTGTCTAACTCTCTAATAATACTGCCAATATCTGCTTCATTTTGTTAATATCTATATTGCATCATTTCTAGCATGGTGGTAAGAAATAATAATGAATTTTTCTAAAACTTTTGTTAATATTTGCCAACAATTTTCAAATATTTTCAGAAAATTTAGCGCACACTGTCTCTTTTGGCTACTTACACTATTGACATAGGGTATGACAACAGATTTCATCGGTCAACATTTTAAGTTGAGACTATGTTCGAGATTGGGAATGTTTGCAATCACAGGAACTGGGCCAATATTTATAAAGATTCTTAAGCCATTCTTAACTTAAGTTGAACTAAAGTCAAAATTTGAATTTGTGTTTAAAACACTATGCTTTGGAACATTTGCATGACTACTGCTAGATATTAAAACACTTTGAATTATATGGCAAATTATGTGTCAAAATCTTCCAGAAATGCATTACTTTGTCAGAAAATACAATAATTAAATTGGATAATTTGTAGATTTTTCTTAATTTTCGACTAAGATTCTTTATAAATACCAGCCCAGGTCCCATGTCTACGAAAGTTTTCAACCTCAAACTCAGGCTTAACTTAAAATATTGACCAATGACATTGGTTCTTACAATTCGGTTTTTAATTTTATTGCCCAATAGTTTAAGCTGAGACTAAGTTTTATACCGAGAATGTTCGCTGTCCTGATAGGACCTAATCAGCAGCCTGTCTTTCTACACAGCCAGCCTACCTGGAGCTGCAGTTTGTTGGTATAGAACAGTCTCTTCCATCCCTCCTTCTCGGCCAGGGACTCGAGTTCCGGAGTGACGGGGGTCTCCACCTCTCGACGGAAGATCTTCTCCCACACTGTGTTACTGTTGCACAGCTGGAATGGGTGGGGTCAGTGAAATCACAATTATTACATGGAAAATAAAACTTGGTTAAGTTCCTTGATAAATTCATCTTCATACATACCAACTTCTCCAATATCTTCCATATGCCGGATATACTAGTTGGGAATTCTAGGCCCGTATTCACCAACCAGTCTTAGATTTAAGAGTAAAGAATAGACTTAGACTCAATAAAATATCATTTTGCGTTTGGAAATATACTGGGTTCCAATGTTACATATGTCATTAACAAATATAGGATGATGTTATTAGAGATGGTGAATACCAAGTTAGATTTAACATTAAAGGGCTCTTAGAACAAAACATTTTCAAGGATATTCTTTATTCTTAGTCTTAAGTCTAACAATATGTTGGTGAATATGAGCCCTCATATAATTTACCTTTAAGTCTAAAAGTCTTTCAAAATAGCAGTTTTTAGGGGAAAAAAACCCTACAAAAAGCAGTCTAAAACATTCTGTATCCAACTGTTAAGTGATCCATAGAATAAAGAAGAATATGCGTGAGTATACATTTAAGAAGTATATTACGTGTATTTACTGAGGGAAGAAAGGAAAAGAGTCCTACCCTTTTAAATCTTTTACAAGTGGCCCCCAGTTTCACGAGGTCTTCCAACTCGAGGTTGCAGATGACTGCCTCCAGCACATTGTCAGGCATTTTCATGAGGTAGTCAATGTGACCCTCGGCTAGTCGGATCAGGTACTGGAGGGTTGGGTCCCCAGCCAGTCTCTGGATCTCACCTACAATGGAAGTAATACAGAATGACACGCCTTAGATACAACGGAAGTAATACGGAATGACACGCCTTAGATACAACTGAAGTAATACGGAATGACACGCCTTAGATACAACGGAAGTAATACGGAATGACACGACTTAGAAACACAGTAAAACACAGTCATTGTGTATATATTAAATATGACTTACACATATGAATTGGTATTGCAGGACATCCAAACAAACAAAATTAATGGGAAATCTTGAAGAATTCTTATCTCCTACCCCAATGGACAACTTTTTGACTCAATTTATAAAGTAATCATTATTAAGAGGAAGGTCTACATTAACAGGAAATTGTTGACACTTAAAAAAACAACTTAAAATGCATGTCTGACTTAACCAAGTTGCAGATTACAGTACTTGCATTTGCCCAGTATTTTTAAAACCTGGGTTTGCCTTTGGCAGATGAAAACCATTCTATAAAGATAGTAAAGGTGAACAACTTCTAAATTGTTGAGGTGATCTTGACACTGTGGTTGTATATATTTATGTAAAGATTACATTAAAAATTAAATGCAACTGTCTGCTTAAGAGAAGTAAATATGTATTACTTTAACATGTTATGTAATTATACACATGACCAATTAGGCCAACATTTTTTTAATCTGTTGTTTTACGGGAATAAATACCCTACTTTTCAACAAAAACAAATAAAAATACAAGTAATCATTGTGAATATTATTTATAATTTCCCCGCCGTATTTTATTCATAGCACATGTACTAGTAACAAGGACACATACATGTTTGGAAAATTATGAAGTAATAATTGTATCTGTTCAAATACTTATTTAAAGAGTTTCAAACTAATGAATTAACTTTTAAACTAGCATGTCTTTAAAGAAGTTGCTTTTAGACTTGACTGTTAAAAATGTCTAAAGTTTGAAATTAAAAAAATGCTCCTCTTTTAAATTATAATGTATATTTTTTGTTGAATGCTATAAGAAAGTGATTTTATATTTATTTGTATTACTCCCCCTCGACTCAGTTTAAAAAAAAAAGATCCCGTAAAACAAAACATAAAAAAATGTTGGCCTTATAACTGTCATATATTGTATAATATTAATTTCATTCAATGCCACATGCTAGACTTACAATTTTGTTTCTTTTCTCTTTGGGACTCCTACTCTTTAGGGGGAAGGAGTCCCAGGACTCCTATTTTAAAATCCTGTGAGATCCCTGACAATTTGATCAACCAGACTAAACTGCTATGGAAAAATATAGATGACTCCAAATGACATGCGTTAAAATATTCCTAAAATAGCCCTACATCTCTAGAACCATAACTCAGCCTTACTGTGACATCTTTCATCATGCAAAAAGTCGTCATAGCTGTTTCGCAACTCAGACGGAGGCGTATTGGAATCAGCTCGAGTTGGCGGCACAATCTTCCACCAACGAAATATTATCTGTAAACGAAATACAAATGATGACCATGTACCAATGCAGCATTAATATACTTATTTGTTAATTTTTTGCTTAAGCAATGCTCTGGTGTACAGTAACTATTAATTGGTAACTAGCTCACAAACTAGTTTTCCTAAATTATCAGATTTATTACATTGGAATGTGTGGAAAAAATGGGTTATGGTTATATTAATATTGGGACTGAAGCAAATAGAGCTGCAACGATTTAGCCATGGCTTGATTTGATTCCATTTTGATTTTAAACATCATTTAGTTCAATAGTTCCTTTTTACATGGTTGTTTTTGCGTATTGATGGGTAATTTCTAGCAATAAAGTATAGTATAGATTTGTATTTGTTATTATTAACACCATTGTATGGGCTTATGTAAAACTATGTGCATTATATACCAATAGAAATAACAAGAGGGCCACGATGGCCCTAGGTCGCTCACCTGAGTTTAAGGCATCCCAGTTTTGACCCCATGGGCATCATTTGAACAATCTTTTTAGAAGACTTGTATGCAATGTAACATACCAAATATGAAACCACTGGGCCTTGTGGTTTCAGAGAAGATTCTTGAAGTAATTTTGCTATTTAAGTCTATACAAACACCGGGGCGTGGCCAGTTTTGACCCCAGGGCATCATTTGCATAATCTTTGTAGAGGAACCCTATACAATGTTACCAACCAAATTACAAACCTCTGGGCCTTGCGGTTTCAAAGAAGAAAATTTTCAAAGTCATTTAGCTATTTATGTCTATATAAACCATGTGACCCCCGGGGCGTGGCTTGTTTTTACCCCAGGGGCATCATTTGAACAATATTTGTAGAGGACCACTTTGCAATGTTACATACCAAATATGAAACCTCTGGGCCTTGGCGTTTCAGAGGAGAAGATTTTCAAAGTCATTTTGCTATTTAAGTCTATATAAACAATGTTACCCCCGGGCCGTGGATTGTTTTGAACAATCTTTGTAGAGAACCCCTATGCAATGTTACCAACCAAATACCAAACCTCTCGGCCTAGCGGTTTCGGAGGAGAAGTCATTTAGCTATTTAAGTCCATATAAACCATGTGACCACCGGGGCGTGGCCAGTTTTAACACCAGGGGCATCATTTGAACAATCTTTGTAGAGGACCACTATGCAATGTTACATACCAAATATGAAACCTCTGGGCCTTGCGGAGTCAGAGGAGAAGATTTTGCTATTTAAGTATATATAATCCATATGACCCCCGGTGCGTGGCCAGTTTTGACCCCAGGGGCATCATTTAAACTATCTTTGTAGAGGACCACTAGAGGATGTCACAAACCAAATATGAAACCACTAGGCTTTGTGGTTTCAGAGAAGATTTTTGAAGTAGTTTTGCTATTGAAGTCTATATAAACAATGTGACCTGTGGGGCGTGGCCAGTTTTGACCCCGGGGGCATCATTTTACCAATCTTTGTAGAGGACCCCTATTCAATGTTACCAACCAAATACCAAACCTCTCTGCTTTGCGGTTTCTGAGAAGAAGATTTTCAAAGTCATTTGGTATTTAAGTCTATATAAACCATGTGACCACCGGGGCGTGGCAAGTTTTGATCCCAGGGGCATCATTTAAACAATCTTTGTAGAGGACCACTAGAGGATGCCAAATACAAAATATGAAAGCTTTCAGCCATGCAGTTTCAGAGAAGAAGATTTTTAAAGTTTTCACTTTTTAAATCTATTTTTAGCTCTGGTGACCTACATATGCAGCGGACTGAAACAATTTGAACAATTTTAAAGAGGGTCACCCAAGGCTCATTCATGTGAAGTTTGGTGAAAATTTGCCCAGCGACTTAGAAAGAGATGTTGTTTGAATGAAAATGTTGACGCACGACAGCAAAAGGTGATCACAAAAGGTGATCTAAAAACAATGGAAAGAATTGGTGATAATGTTTCACAACTAGTTCAGTATAACAGCACCCATGATGCCATGATCAATTTACATGATTAATCTACAACACGACAATTTTATTTAGTAGCTTTTATAGACAAATCATCTACAAATATATTAAAGAGAATCAAATCAAAAGTGGGTTGGTTTACTATCGAAAATTGAATTGGGTCATTTTTACAATCGAGTTATCAATACATCGAAAGAACCGTTACAGTCCCATGAAGTAATGGGTACTTTATAGAAGATCAGGGGTAACAGCACAAAACAAATGGTTTATAAGAAATTGTTTACAGAATAGGTTTATAAAATTTTGGAATTTGAATGTTCAGTTGAAAATAGGTACAACATCAACCACACAAACTTTATGTATATAAAACACATACACTGCACGTTTTTTTAGGGCCGAATTTCGGCCCCATTCCCCTGCTTAACAAGTATATATTTTTCCCTATGTTAACCTTAAAATTCCGCTCTGAAAGTAAGCTCTATTTTGAAAAAAAAAGAGACCAAAATCGGACAAATATTGCCTAAGATAGAGGGTTTTTTGTAAACAATCCCAGTAATTTTTCATCAAACCAAATTAATCTAAGTTATCATTTGTAGCAAAACAATTCATTAATGTTTTATAACAATCTAGAATATAAAGATGTAATAATGCTTTTCTAAAAACAAAATCACCTTTTGCCGTAACATTCCCGATCTGAAGGGCCCTGCCACTTTTTGCCCAAAGGTGAAAACAAGAGGGCCATGATAGCCCTAGGTCGCTCACCTGATATCTATGTATGAAGTTTCATTAAAATATCTCAATACGTTCTCAAGTTATTGAGCAAAAACAGTTTTTCTATTTTTAGTAACAGTGACCTTGACCCCACCCACCACAAACGTAAAGCAAGGTCTCGATATAAGGTATCTACGTATGAAGTTTCATTAAAATGTCTCAATGCGTTCTTAAGTTGTTGAGCATAAACCGTTTTTCTACTTTTAGTAACTGTGACAACTAAGTGAGGTCTTCATATAAGATATGTGCAGGGATTATCCTAGAGGGCGACATGGGCGAAATCGTCGCCCTATGGTGTCTGACTTCGCCCTGTGATCTGATCAAAGCGAAATCAAAATCGCCGAAAATTTTCAATACAATAATAATGCTTATTCCTCTAATCTTATGCCCACTACTGTCATAGTTTATCTGATTGTGAAGATAACGATGCTACAATTATCCATAATCAATCTGTAGACAGCGTGAGAAAGTCTGTTACACATCATTGACCTGGCATTGTGTTAATCAATCAACCAATCGGCCAAGGTTATTCCAATTGCGAGTGCACACTGGGCGATATGATCAACCGGTTTACACTAGAATTTACAGTCATTCAGAGTTATCATTACCGTTTTCGTACTGTAAAAGAACTTATATTCAGGCTATGAATATGAATATTTGCTGTTTGCGTAATTGCGATGTTTGAACTGACAATTAATTTAAACTTAAAACAAAAAGATACACTGATCAATTATTTTCCATTTCCGCAATTAACACAATCGTAACAAACACCGCGTGTGAAAAGTAACAGATAATCCAATTCCCATTTTGTAGTAAATGACATCATCCAAACAAAAGCATTTAACAACACGCGACACCATTACAAAGTTATTTCATTCTCCTGTGGTTTTTTGTAATCTGACGCCTACTAACGGCAAGAAAATTATGTTTCACGATTTCCATGTGCAGCTGGCTGACAACCAAGTGGTGTACAATACCGGTACTTGTCTACCTGAGCGATGCATAACATGTAGCGTCATTAGGAGAAATATTAGGAGAAATATCAAGGGCGTTAATAATTTACATTGTAACATTTACTCTTTATATATGACAGTATTTTAAAGGAAACCAGTGACTGCCTTATGAAGTGTGAGTATCAATTGTCATAAACATAAACATGAGTGCTTGTTTTTTTTAAATACTGTTTCTAATGCCAATAAAACTTATTAAGCTATTTTGTGTTTATCTTTCATTACTACAGGTTGTAGTCTTCGTAATTAATTAATTATACATAATTCAATTGATTGATTGGCTAAATAGCTGCTTTACGCGCCAGTGTCAGTTTGCTAAGGATTGTTTGGCTATGGAATGATCCCTGAATGTGTATTAAGTTTCATTAAAATATCGCAATGCGTTCTCAAGTAATTGAGCGGAAACCATTTTTCTATTTTCAGTAACGGTGACCTTGACCCCAATCCCAAGCAATGTCTCGGTATAAGGTACTTATGTATTAACTTTCATTAAAATAACTCAATGCGTTCTTAAGATATTGAGCGGAAACCATTTTCCTATTTTTAGTAACAGTGACCTTGACCTTGACCCATCCCACCCAATATGCAATCCCATGCGAGGTGTCGATATAAGGTATCTATGTATTAAGTTTCGTTAAATTATCTCAATGCATTCTTAAGTTATTGAGCAGAAACCGTTTTTTTCAATTTTTCGTAACAGTGACCTTGACCCCACCCATCCCATATGCAATCCCAATCGAGGTCTCGATATAATGTTTTAACCTAATATAAAACCTCTGGGACTTGTGGTTTCAGATAAGAATTTTTAAATCATTTTGCCCTTAACATCATGGCCAGTTTTGACCCCAGGGGCATCACTTGAACAATCTTTGTAGAGGACCACTATAAAATGTTACATACCAAATATGAAACCTCTGGGCCTTGCAGTTTCAGGGGAGAAGATTTTTAAAGTCATTTTGCAATTTAAGTCTATATAAACCATGTGACCCCCGGGGTGTGGCCAGTTTTGACCCAGGGGCATCATTTCAACAATATTTGTTGAGGACAATTTTTGTCGAGGACCACTATACAATGTTACATACCAAATATGAAACCTCTAGGCATTGCGGTTTCAGTGAAGATTTTTAAAGTCATTTTGCTATTTAAGTCTATATAAACCATTTGAGCCCCAGGGTGTGGCCAGTTTCAACCCTCTTTGTAGAGGACCACTAGAGGATGCCAAATACCAAATATGAAAGCTCTCAGCCATGTAGTTCAGGAGAAGATTTTGAAAGTTTTCACTTTTAAAATGTATTTTTAGCTCTGGTGACCTACATATGCAGCGGTCCAAAACAATTTGAACAATTTTTAAAGAGGGTCACCCAAGGATCATTCCTGTGAAATTCAGTGAAAATCCGCCCAGCGGTTTAGGAGGACATGTTGTTTGAATGAAAATGTTGACACACGACGGGCGACGGATGACGACAAAAGGCGATCCTAAAAGCTCACCAAGGTGAGCTAAAAACACTGCACTGTATAGTATATATTGCATGACAAATTTGCATTGTTAAATTTAAGATGGTAAGAGCTTCTAAAATTATCAGATATGCTAAGGATTGTTTGGCTATGGAATGAATTAAACTGACATATTACTTTCTTATAGTGCAATATTACAAAGGAGTGACTATACAAAACTACAGAAGGCACACATTTACGTACAGCATGTTGCATCTGAGACTGACTTCTGTAAATCAAGAACAAGTTGCTTAAATATTTGAGCACTTAACTCAAATAGCATAACCATTTGGACATAAGGCAAGTAGAAAAATAATTAATAAAATGGCAATGTTTATTGAACCTACCAGTCAATAAAATAACACCATACATTGTTACACAGTCAATTTGGGGAAATATTATCAAAACGTCTTTACAGATAAACATAAATTATCAATGACTTACCATTAAAAATATCCTGCTGAATTCTCAATATCATAATTTTGAAAAAATATGTCATTTTTTATCAAAAATCTATTCTTATTCTGAATCAGCAAACTTGTACGAACCAGCATGAGTACGAAAGTTGTTTACAAAAACGACAGTTTTTTGAAGATTGAACACGTCGACAATGAATATAAATTAATATGTTTGCAAACTTATACGAAGACGTTTATTTACAAACCTCTTTTGGTGTTACATAGACGTGGTAAAAATCTTTGCAGGGAGCGGTAGCAGTATCCGAAAAATCAACTAATGCACCGTGCTCGTCCAACCAAGCTTTAAGAGCCGCCATTTTGAAGCTTTTTGATCACCATCCCAACGTAGAACATTTTCGTGAAAAAATAGTTGCCTGTATCAAATTACTTGAATATAGCTTTTCCTTAATGTATCAATGATAAAATTAATTTAATCTATAAATTTTAAATAAAATATTGTTTATATTTCAAAAAAGATGTAAGGCTACAGTGAACTAAACAAACTGAGATCTGTCACTATTTTACCTAGTGTATCTTGCCGTAAAGGTTTCTACATCTACTTCTACAGGATACATCATCAAAGTCACACTTGACTATAAATTGATGGGTGGTTACTGATAAAAAAAAAAGAGAATTTAGATGGAAGTATCTGTGGGATAGAGAAAAAAAAGAAAAAAGTATTAAGATGTTGGATAGCTGCATTTTCGCCTGCCTCATCCTAGGCCTCCCCGGTTGTGGTGGCCGCTGCCGGTACAGCTCCAGGACTTATCGATGGTTTATTTACAGCTTACCCCTTAAACCTTAAATGGATAGAGTGGATAGCCCCCGCTTGAAGGATGCCAAGTCGGAAGTCCCTGCAATGGTAGCAGGTACTTGATTCCACGAAGTGATAGTTCTTGGGAAAAAAAGCATTCTTGTAATAGGCAGTCTTTGTTGACAGTTGGCGAAATTTCTTGGAATGGTTTGATATTGTGGTCGTAGTTGATGGCGTAAGAAGATGGTCGGCTTGTATTTCAACAAGGTTGTTAACAATCTTGAAGAATAATGGTGAGCTGTGCCTTGGTTCTTCTGGCTTCCAAATACTCTTACTCCAGATGATCAAGCATGGCGGTGAGGCTGCTGGTGTTGTGGTAGCGGTTGGTTGTGTACCTCGCAGCCCTTCGTTGAACCATTTCTAACTTGTGTGTCTGAACATTGGAATGGGGTTTCATACTGTGCACCAGTACTCCAATGGGGGCCTAACTAGTGAGAAGCAGACTCTATAAGACTTTCACTGCTTCGTTTTTAAAGCCTCCCGTGTGCATTGTTAGAAAAGGTAATTCTACACGTATGTGTACTCGTTAAAATTATATGCTCAAGGTCATTTGTCATAACCAGTGACAATACAAAAGTATAATAGTAAGTTATAACAAACCTTTATAAATTATGTTTAACTAACTATTTTTAACACTTTTGAAACAAAAATAACATCTTTAGCAAAACGTGGCCTCAGATATGTTGTGTAATTATGTTATTGAAGTAATTGAAGGGAATTCGTTTACGTTTAACAGTAAAACAAAATAAAAATCTTATATTTTATACCAGATGTATGTTTAAAGGGACTATGTCAACGAAAGGGACCTCAAAAGGGTAATTTGTATTTAAAAAATATGAAAATCAGATAATAATGGTAAAATAGCGGTTATAATGAGGTATATAAACGGTATAATGGGGAAACGTTTTCGCATTCTGAAATAAAAATCAGTTGATAATATGGGTTGTGTTTGCTTTGCCATTTTCATGTTTACATTTTAACGCCAGAATTGAGAGTATTTTGTATAACCATAGTGTTACTGTACATCCGTTTCTTTACAAAGCCTGATAGTGCTTATGGTTAAAGCGCTGTCTACTGTCATTTCTTCGTTTGGCTCCTATAAAGTGGTGAGTTTTACAAACATTTTTGCTGATTTGTTTTATCAGCTATCGCATTGTGTGCGCATAATATTATTTATTCATGTCTTAGTATACCGCATTTCTATCATCTAATATTATTTTTGGTGCAAAAAGAAACCAATTTTAACAAATTCGTCTGTAAAGAATGTAATGTTTTGGGTCAAACCCGGTATTTCATTTTGAAATTAAAATTGCAAGCTTGTTAAATATTTCAGATAGGCAAGCTTAGGAGCAACCATTTAACGTGTTGGAGCATGTTGTACTTTAACCACGTTCAACGTGGTAATAAAAAGTAACGTGATATGCGAAACATATAAAATTGTTATGTACAAGAATTGTTTGAGCTAGTCGTTTAATGACAATATATAAAGTAATACGTATATATTGTGCTAATAAATACATATTATAACGCCTTTTCAAAATAATCAACGATTGGGTATTGAATGCTGTTAAATATTGAATGGTATCTTTTCCTTTATTGTTTCACTATTTCATCACATCAGGCCGCTATTTCGTATGTCCGCATTCAGTGTTGAATATTGAGGTTTTGTTCTTATTTCCAGAAAGTGAAGATGTCTGAGGAAAACGAATGTAATCATTTGAATATTGTATACATACAGATTACATGTTCACGAAAATACCACATGAAGCAAAATATGCTGCAAATAACTAACAATACAAAGACAATTAAACATATCCACCATTTATATCTACGGCAAGAAGCCATGACCCTTTTGCCCCTTCACATTATTCCTGTAATTACAAAGTATTTCTACTTCTTTTAGACATATCTGCTACTTCTCTGATGTTTTAAGTCTAAAAGTCTTTCATTCAATTTGCTGAGTGGCGGATGTGTCGTCCGCATTTGTTACTACTAGTTACAAAGTTTATTTACATTTTTTTAAATCTGTTTTTGGTTGGGCCGTCAGAGTATGGTCTGTCAGCGACATGATCCGTCAGCGACTGGAACCGTCATGAAATTGAGTCATTTTGACCCGACACCGTTCGCATCCTCTCGGAGCGATTGTATGTGGTTTTGCGGTTGCGCTATGCCAATACGGAATGTGGACACATGGAAAAGGTTGTGTGAACTTTAACTTGCATGATTTCAAGTAAAAATCCCAGTAAAAAAAGGTTGTGTGAACTTTAACTTGCATGATTTCAAGTAATCCCAGTAAAAATCTAGTATTTGGCCGTTTGTCGCCAAAATGACCCAGCCGAATTGACCTGATGCAATCGCGAAATCAAGCGTTTATTGAATCAACCTTGATCATGTCAACTTCCGTCATGTGTTGACGGCATATTTCTGACTTTCTTATTTTATGTGTTATTTTGAATGAAACAGTCAATCATGCGAGTATTTCTTTATTCAAAGAATTTGTTTAAATCGAGTGCAACACTTTTCAAGAAGGTAACAACATTGTAACAATATTTTGTTCAATGTCCATGTGCTTATTCTCTGGGTGGGGAAAGTGTCAGATTTTTGGCTGCCGACATTGTCCAGTTTTATTTTCGCAAACAGAAGCTTAATGATATGTATAATTCAAAAAATGTTAAGAAACATTTAAAAGTCATTATTGCCTGCGATTTTGCTAGTTCATTTGTAATATAAATGCATGTGTTTGTGTGAGACCAGTAATAGTGGCAGTAAAGTGAAACTGAAAGTAACCTTATTTGACTAAAAAGATTTTGTATTGTTACCTATATAAAAATAAATACTGTATTGAATATTTAATTAGTTACTCATGTGTCCTTACTTACCCATACTCAACCTCATATTTACATGAATGCTTGAGCCAAAGTCGTTTTTAGTTTTAAAAAAATAAAAATAACATATATTTCCAGCTGTCCAGTCGTTTTTTTAAATATTATTATGGAAGTACCAGTTCTCGAACCTCTAATGATGTACCCTGGCCTGTAGACTTAGTTGCAAAAGCATTCTTGAAAACAACATTATAGATCACTATTTCAATATCTGGTGCACATTTTTATGCATTAATAGTGACACAGATTCTGTATGTTTTAGAACATTTACACCGCATTATGTCGCCACCCTGCTATTTCAACTGTCATGGCGGCCTAAAAATAACTGACCTATTCTCGATCCCACAGCTATCAATAACGAACACATGGTGTATCACGTGATCATCACTTGTTTTTCCGATGCAGCCAATAGGGGAACTCAAAGGGGAGTTTTTCTTTCAGAAAAATACTTTTAATTTAAGAAATATGTACATTTATTTGAAATGCATAAAAAGTCATATAGTTTTTAATAAAATTGTTTAACAAGACTAAATTATGATAGTAAATACAAGTTTTTGATGCATATTTCCGATAATTGTGCGACAATTGTACAGATTGTTTACCGTAGCACCGGTACAAATAATCGGATGACGTCTTACACACTTTGCTTACATGTAAATAGCGCACGAACGAAAGGTTCGAAAATAGGTGAGGTTCGAGAATAGGTACCTACACGATAATGACAGTTGTTATTGGGAAGACCAAAACCTCTGACATTAAACTCTAAGTCCAGTTCTTACTTCATTACACAACATACTACATACTTGAGGGCTTTTTTCACCTCTTGGGGATTGGGCTCTTTGCCCTCATTTTGGGAAAAATAGCGTTATTTTTTTGGGCCTTTTTTGAGGTAAAAATTCCATAGCAGGGGAAAAAAAAATCCTGTGGTAAAATCAGTTTTAGTGGAAAACTGCTGGATTTGAAAGAATTTTTTCTGATGGGATGACTGATTGACACTGATAATGGCCCCTACTAAATCACCTATTTGTATGCATTCACTATACTTTCACATTGACCTGCTCCATTTTGGTTCCCCCTGCTGCCCTTTTGGTCCGGTCAACAGAGCATTGTTGAATATTTTGTTAAATCCCAAATATTCAAATTCACTGACACATGAATAGACAATGTTTAAAAGCCGTAATTAAAAGCATTAAAATGATTAAAAACCTTGGAAATACCGTTTTTTTTATAACACCATAGTCTGTGTGTTATTGATGAACTTGTTTAATCTTCTTCTTGTTTTTTTTTTCAGTTCCATACCCATTCCACATGTTTATCAAACTCTGGTAGAGTAATTGGGGTAAGTTTCTATGTGTGTTTGTAAGCTTGAATACCCGTTGAAATGTTCATAGTTTCAAGATGCGTATTTATTAAAACACGTTCTGTACTTTTGAAAAAGTATTTCATCTGTGTTTTATAGTAATAGTCACTATTACACAGAAAGTTTGCTTACAATTAACATGTACATGAATATTTTGAAATTTTGAAATAATACAGTTTCAATTAAATTTGATGTTTACCATTCAGTATGCATATTATTTATATTTTTCCCTAGGACATCATAAAGGATGTAGAGAGAATTCGTAACATTGGAATATCAGCACATATTGACTCAGGGAAGACAACCCTTACAGAACGCCTCTTGTTCTACACAGGACAGGTGGACCAGATGCATGAGGTATACATGTAGACAGTGCTCATCTGTCAGCATTTCTCATATCTTTATGTGTGCCAAAGCCATTCTTAACATTTGCCACATCTTAATATTTTTTGTTATAATGTTGGCTCTACAGCATGTGCATAATTGGTTGTCCAGAATTGTTGTTCTTCCTAAGTGGCTGTTGCCTTGGACATCCATGCATTAACAGTGAAATTTCTGTGAAAGTGGACTTGGACAGGCATATTTTTTACAAATGTAACAGGACTTAATAACAAGATATATCTCAGTCTGTTGCAACTCTGTGTGTGTCTGTTGCTGAGTGAACTACCATATAACTGCAACTCTGTGTGTGTCTGTTTCTAGGTGAGGGGCAAGGATGCTGTTGGGGCCAAGATGGACTTCATGGAGCTGGAGAGACAGCGAGGAATCACAATCCAGTCCGCCGCCACCTACGTCATGTGGAAGGACGTCAACATAAACATTATTGATACACCAGGTGCAGCATAGATTATCGTCTCTGTTTATGGCACCAGAGATTCACATATTTCTGCATATTTGAAGTATTCTCTATTTTATGATGAAATCTATTCTGGGCATTTCAGAAAATTGTGAATAAAGGTGTTGGACAAGTTAAGAAAATGAAAGTTTGACAAAATTCATGGTAATGCCTATAATTATTTATGCTTAAGTAAGTTAGTCTCACTTTCAAAGCCCTTGTATTTATTACAGTGAAATGCAAGTTCAGGTATGGTAATATATCGCCTAATTCGGTTCAATATTCCAGGTCACATTGACTTCACAGACTTTCAGTTCAATATTCCATGTCACATTGACTTCACAGCCTTTTTTCAGTTCAATATTTTAGGTGACATTGACTTCACAGCCTTTTTCAGTTCAATATTCCATGTCACATTGACTTCACAGACTTTTTCAGTTCAATGTTCTATGTCACATTGACTTCACAGACTTTGTATTTTAATATTCCATATCACATTGACTTCACAGCCTTTTTCAGTTCAATATTCCATGTCACATTGACTTCACAGACTTTTTCAGTTCAATACATGTATTCCATGTCACATTGACTTCACAGACTTTTTCAGTTCAACGTTCCATGTCACATTGACTTCACAGACTTTTTCAGCTCAAAATTCAATATCACATTGACTTCACAGACTTTTTCAGCTCAAAATTCCATATCGCATTGACTTAACAAACTTGTTTAGTTCAATATTCCATGTCACATTGACTTAACAAACTTTTTTCAGTTTAATATGTTAGGTCACATTGACTTCACAGCCTTACTTGGTTCAATATTGCAGGTCATGTTGACTTCACGGTGGAGGTGGAGCGAGCCCTGAGGGTGCTGGACGGGGCGGTGCTGGTGCTGTGTGGGGTGGGGGGCGTCCAGTCACAGACCCTGACAGTCAACAGGCAGATGAAGAGGTACAACGTGCCATGTATAGCCTTCATCAACAAGCTGGACAGGCAGGGAGCCAACCCTCTACGAGTGGTCAGTCAGCTTAGGTAACGGGCCACTTGTGGGAAAGTTCATTAATTTCACATTCCTTTAACTTGTTCTGCATTTAAAAAAGGTGACATTAATATATACAGTTAAGGTATAATAGGCACACTGTGGGACATTTAAGATTCAGATTTGCTAGTTAAATACATGTATTTAGCTTTATATCATAAATTACATTTACATTTAGTGAATTTATTACTTTGTAACATGTCTTTTACCATATGAAAATGAACAAATATGCCAATCAAGTATTATCTTTAGTTCAAAGTTTCAAGTGCTTGAAGATTTCTTGCCGGTCCTGTGAATTTGAGCCCTCAGGAGATTACTGTACATTTACACTTGGTAATTTAATCAACTGTTACATGTGAAAATTTAAAATATGCCATATAAGCTAAACAACAAATGTTTGCCCATTGTCTTGTGCAGGTCCAAGTTGAACCACAACGCGGCACTGCTGCAGCTACCGATAGGGCTGGAGGAGAACCTGGAGGGGGTGGTGGATCTCGTGCGCATGAAGGCCCTCTACTTCAGGGAACCCCAGGGGCTCACAGTGGTCGAGGAAGAGATACCCGAACATCTCATGGACCTCGCACGGGAGAAACGACAGGAAATGATTGGTCTGTTATTGTTATAGTATGGTGGTGAAGTTATGTTTATCATTATGGTCCATTGATGCATAAAATTATGTATTATTGATCAGGTCTTTTCAGTTCAGGTCAAAAATGTGAACAGTCGATTAGATCATGATAGTTTAATTAGAAGAGATTAGTTTCTACATATAATTTCGTGTGTTGATATCGTCTGACATCAGTCTTTGGTTTCTTTTTAGAAAGTAGACTCCAGTTGTGAATGCTCACTGTATAAAGCTTGTGTTCTGATAGCAAGGTAGTACACTGTGCCATTATAACTGTAGTGTAATGTTTTGCAGAGCATGTTGCGGATGCAGATGAGACACTGGGGGAAATGTTTCTGGAAGAAAAGGAACCAACAGAACAAGACCTCATAGTAAGTGCAATCGATGGTGATCATTGATTATTGTATATGTCATATTAAGCCTTTAAATGCAAATAGTTTGTCAAGCCACCAATTTGTCTTAGGGGAACAGAGCATGTAGGGGGTTGAGCTCAGGGAGCTGGGAAGTGAGAAGGTCTCATGAAGCTCAGGGAGCTGGACATTTTTACAAGGGCTCTGGGTTCTCAAAAGATAAAGAGGGGAGGAGTGTAGTGAATATGGTCACTTTCTACAGCCTAGCTGTTGAGCTAGCTTTTCAGTGATGCAGTTAAAGTGCACAGACTGCGTTGTGAAATTAAGCAACGTCAGCTATGGTTACTGCCTGACGCTAGTTACATCATAGTAATAGACAAAAACCATAGTGATGTCATGGATATTGTGTGCATCTTGCATGTGTTCGATCCCTACTTGATCTTTCTCAGAGACACCAAGTACTGGTTCTACCCAGGAAACAGACTCCAAAGTGTCTCAATAAGCCTCTGGCTTATGACACAATCAGGCTTAAATTCAAACGTGTTAAATAGATATGAGCCGCGTCATGGGAAAACTGGACTTAATGCGTAAAGTGTCGTCCCGGATTAGCCTGTGTAATCCGGGATGGCACTTTCCGCTTACAGTGGATTTATGTTTAGAAGAGACTTCCTTGAAACAGAAAATACCATGCGGGCTGCACAGGCTAATCTGGGACGACACTTTACGCACATGCATCAAGACCGGTTTTCTCATGATGCCCCTTCATATTAATGTTACACTATTTTGGTAAAGCGCTAGACTCTCAATCCGGGGATTGTGAGTTCGAATCCCAGCCCGGCCACATAACTTGTGTGGGGAATGGTCATGAAATTATTTCTAAGGCCGTTCCCCCCTACCTCTGATTCAAATAGGGCAGTTGTCAGTCACTGGCATAGGTATGTGCACTTAGTACAGGTAAACCACTTAGATCGGCTAAGCTTGCCCTGGCAAAGTGTGAGTAGGTTAACTGCCATGATATGACTGAAATACTGTTAAAAAATGGCGAAAACCCCCAACAAAACAAACAAACAAAACTCTATTCCTATCAGTTTCTAGATGGGGATGACAGTCATGTTATGCTGTACAACACAAACCTTTACACTAAATGGCAACTAAAGCCATATTATTCCCTTTTTGTTGAAATATAGTGCAGAATAAATGTTCACAGTTGCTAGGTAGGCGCTAAGAAATCTGAATCAATAGCCAAAATATTTAGATTTTGCAAAGAAAACCTCTCATTTTGAAAGATGTTCCTCTGAAAGTGTGAAAATATGCTTCTTTTTCTAATATTTTCAAACATTATAGTCGCCAATCGGAAACTTTAGCAGCCAATGGCTATTTTGGCTACTAGTAGCGCTAACATTGTATCGTTGGTCATGTAATTACTGGTAAATAGAATTTGGTAATGCAATTTTCAATAAGGAAGTTTTTTATTTATGTGTATACCTGTTTTGGTCCATTTCCTCTGAACACTGGTATATTAATTGTATTGGAATATGCATCAATCCAGTTATCACAAGCCCATATGCTGCTGTAAACTGTTTTGAAACAACTTACATCTTCAAATTTTTCCTGCCTTAAAACTCGTATACGGTGATGAAATGTACACAGACCCGACCCTCTCTGTTCTACAGGGTGCAATCAGACGAGCGTGTATCAAGCGCCAATTCACGCCAGTCTTGCTGGGCTCAGCCTTGAAGAACAAGGGGGTACAGCCGCTGTTGGACGGAGTCATAGACTACCTGCCCAACCCCGCAGAAGTCACCAACATAGGGCTGGATAACAAGGATGGGTACATACAAACATTATGGCTTTTTAATCGCTGCTTAATTGACCTTATGCTTTGGGATTTATAACCACGTCTTCTCAGGTCAAACTCCGACACACACCATTGACAGTGTTGAATGAGGCGTGTCGTGGGGAAACTGGGCTTAATGCATGTGCGTAAAGTGTCGTCCCGGATCAGCCTGTGCAGTCCTGTACAGCAAGTGCAGTCCGCACAGGCTAGTCCAGGATGGCACTTTCCGCCTACAGTGGATTTATGTTTAAAAGAGATTTCCTTGAAACAGAAAATACCATAAAAGCGGAAAATGCCGTCCCCGGCTAATCTGGGATGACACTTTACGCACATGCATTAAGCCCGGTTTTCGCACGACACACCTCAAATGTTTTTACAAGACATCTCTGTCAAACAAATCCTGGCTTGAATGGCTATTAAACATATTGTCAGTCAAACCTGGTTGTAAGGTTAATATTCAGTGGTGCTTAACATTAGAATTGAAAATTGTCAAACAGATATTTAGGTGTATTGTAGTTTTACCAAATACGGGTACATAAATTTATTTAATTATAATGATTTTTGTTGATAGTAATTATAATAATAACATTTGTAAAATTAAATGATACCATACAGTACACAATAATAATAATAATACCTTCGAAATGTGTAATGCCCAGTACATGCATTCAAACAATGGATTTGAACTGGATGCATTAATGAAAAATTAAATGTCTTAGCATATATGCCTATGTACATCAGCTTTCTGTGACTTGCATTATCTGTACATGAGCTGTTTGTGTGACATGTTTGACCTGTGATTACTGCCAGAGAGGAGACCAAGATTGTGATGGATCCTGTCAGGACACTGGACCAGCCGTTCATAGCTCTTGCCTTCAAACTGGAGGTAAGCATCCCAGCCATCATCAAGAGTACCGGTACTGCTCAGTGTATTTTTCACACACTGTTCATAACTCTTGCCTTCAAACTGGAGGTAAGCTTCCCAGCCATCATCAAGAGTACCGGTACTGCTCAGTGTATTTTTCACACACCGTTCATAGTTCTTGCCTTCAAACTGGAGGTAAGTATCCCAGCCATCATCAAGAGTACCGGTACTGCTCAGTGTATTTTTCACACACCGTTCATAGCTCTTGCCTTCAAACTGGAGGTAAGCATCCCAGCCATCATCAAGAGTACCGGTACTGCTCAGTGTATTTTTCACACATCGTTCATAGTTCTTGCCTTCAAACTGGAGGTAAGCATCCCAGCCATCATCAAGAGTACCGGTACTGCTCAGTGTATTTTTCACACACCGTTCATAGATCTTGCCTTCAAAGCATCCCAGCCATCATCAAGAGTACCGGTACTGCTCAGTGTATTTTTCACACTGTTCATAGCTCTTGCCTTCAAACTGGAGGTAAGCATCCCAGCCATCATCAAGAGTACGGGTACTGCTCAGTGTATTTTTCACACACTGTTCATAGCTCTTGCCTTCAAACTGGAGGTAAGCATCCCAGCCATCATCAAGAGTACCGGTACTGCTCAGTGAATTTTTCACACACCGTTCATAGATCTTGCCTTCAAAGCATCCCAGCCATCATCAAGAGTACCGGTACTGCTCAGTGTATTTTTCACACACTGTTCATAGCTCTTGCCTTCAAACTGGAGGTAAGCTTCCCAGCCATCATCAAGAGTACGGGTACTGCTCAGTGTATTTTTCACACACTGTTCATAGCTCTTGCCTTCAAACTGGAGGTAAGCATCCCAGCCATCATCAAGAGTACCGGTACTGCTCAGTGAATTTTTCACACACTGTTCATAGCTCTTGCCTTCAAACTGGAGGTAAGCATCCCAGCCATCATCAAGAGTACATGTGTTTTACTATTCATCCATTTCAAGTCTCAAGTAACTTTTGATTATTTGATGAAAAAATATAGTTTCTTTGAATGGAATGTATCCACCATATTTCATTGCATGTTTGTGGAATCCATTAATATTGTGAGGTGGAGTGTGAAACTGTTCAATGTGCTTAGCATGTCTTTATCAGTTACAATAGCTTCACGCTCAACCTTCCATTGGTAACATTTTTTGGCCAAGATCAGTCCATGGACATGAATTTTCTATGATGAGAAGCCCATATCACAAAGTTTGTTCATATTATTTTTTCATCTTATTACTATTATTTTATTTGTTCATCCCACAGGCAGGCAAGTTTGGACAGTTGACATACATGCGGGTCTACCAGGGGGGAATGAAGAAGAGCGACACCATCTTCAACACACGCACGGGCAAGAAAACGAAGGTGGCCCGACTGGTGCGCCTGCACGCTGATGAGATGCAGGTGAGAATGCACAAGAACATGTCTCAACTTCGACTATGGCAACCTTATATGTAGTTTTGTTGCTAAAGAGTTTTCCAAATGTACAGACACCGTCATATATAGATAGGATTGTAGAATAAATATGAAATATATATTTTATTAAGTATTTTTACATTTAAGGGTTCCCCAGATATAAGGTAAATAAAATCAGATTATTTACTGTGCCTAAAAGAATTGGAGTATCGTTGTCATAGAAACTAAATGTGGTGGAAGATTTACAGTAGTTATGATAAGGGCTGTTCCAAGAAAAAAGGTGATGGGGGGGGGGGCAGAACGCCAGTCCAAAAAGGTGATGGGGGGAGCAGAACGCCAGTCCAAAAAGGTGATGGGGGGGGGCAGAACGCCAGTCCAAAAATGGGGTACCACCAACACAACTTAATTTTTTTCAAATCATTGATAATCCGCTTTATCCCCGCTATCATCCGCCACCCACTGAATTTTAATACATCGGCGTTCCACCCCTTCATGACCTTTTTTCCTGGAACAGCCCTAACTTAAAATCAAATATTGCTAATAATTTCACAATTTATTTTGAATAGCTTAATCTGAATCATCTGTATTAAAATCTATAATAATACATTTGGCTTTTAGAAAAATAATATTAATGTTTAATTATACCTCACTTCTGTCTACAATGATAAATTCCCATTACCCGAGAAAGAGCTATTTTTGACTGTCAAAAACATTTCAACATTTTTGACACCTGATCAAGCGAAAGTGACTGTAAGGTCATGTGACCACACTGACATTTTGAATATCATATAAGTGCAAGTAACTGTTTTTTTAGCCACATAATGAAAAGATTGCCTCCCTTGTCGTGATTCAATGTGTAAACAAGCGATTTTCTTCAAAGTTAGAAAAACAGTTTGCAACTATTTCTAATGATGAAAGAAGATGTAGGCATTTTTCAATCTTGATAGGCAGAAT
The DNA here is from genome assembly GCA_027627225.1 of Congeria kusceri. Lineage (NCBI taxonomy): Eukaryota > Metazoa > Mollusca > Bivalvia > Myida > Dreissenidae > Congeria > Congeria kusceri. Next base: position 43,170,480 of record CM051029.1, on the reverse strand, counting down.
TAAGCACGTGTTTACCTTTTTTTACTCAATTTTTGTTCGGTATAATATAATAAAATTAATATCATATGGCAGCGTGTGTGACATTGATATTGTCAACCCTCGAAACAGAATGTCACCACTCAGAATTCGCGTCGGGTGACATTCTGCCCTCGGGTTAACAATATCAATGTCACACATGGTGCCATATGATATTTATATATTATTAAAAATAAATGAGATGTACAGTAAGGGGCAGAAAAAAAGAAACAAAATTCAATTAGGGCCAGCTGGAAATACACTGTACTTTTTCTCTGGACCTAATTGGGTGCCTTCAAAAAATCTCCCTGTATTTCTACTGGCTTTTTTGTTACATATTTTCTGGACTCATGAAATTTGAAAATTACAGTCTGGTACAATAACCTTCAATGTTGGGGAACATGTACTTTTTACGACATCTTTCAGCTTTAATTATGTGCACAAACATGTTGATATAGGTTTCCATGTACAATCAGATATTCAGTAAAGGTCACACTAATTTGTGTTGCCAGAAACCTGTACTCTAATCTAAAACAAATATGTAGTGTTTACTTTCTAATTATAAATTTCAGTCCATGTATTTTTTTTTTTAAATTGTGATTTTTAGTGGTCTCTTTTCCACCAAAAATCAGCTCATAAAATGTCAGGTAAATTTTATTGAAACTGCGTGTAGTTTCACCACTGGCCTTGCTGTACGAGATTACAAATCTGTTTAATTTGTTCTGCCCCTTTCTGTACATTTTTGCAGTCATCATAATGATTTAGCCAACTGAACATTTATTAAAAAGCCTGCTTCCCATCCCAGGATGTCAATGAAGCCTACGCAGGAGACATCTGTGCTCTGTTCGGTGTCGACTGTGCCAGTGGGGACACGTTCACAACACGCGGCAACATGAATCTCTCCATGGTAATGTATTTAATACACTTCTGTTCATGAATTTCTCCATGCTAACGTGTTAAGTGTACCCATGTTCAACCAGTGCTTCATCTTTGTAGAAATATCATATATTGATCAGGCAGTAGTTCTAATAAACATTCTTCTATTCATTAATGTGTTTAATTTGTATACTATATAAAACCTTCCCAAATCAATGGTTTTGCAAATCAGAATGCTTAAATATGTTGTATAGACTTGTTGGTAACTTTAAATAACCCTGTCCTATCTTTGCTTAAAAACTGTTCAACAATATTTGTAGCACGTTTGATCCAAGCATGAATATTGGCTGGCCCAGTAAAGGTCTACTTCTAATCCTAGTTATTCTCATATAGCATAGCAACGCCAAAATACATAAATACCTGTCATGCATTGTTTTATATTCTTATTTTTTAATTTTACACAATATGCAATGCTTGTTTTGTTGTTTGTTAGGAGTCAATGTTTGTTCCTGAGCCGGTTATAGCGATGTCAATCAAGCCGGCCCGTACAGCGGATGTGGAGAACTTCTCAAAGGGCATAGCGAGGTTCACGAAGGAGGATCCCACCTTTAAAGTGAACTGGGATGACGAGAATAAGGAGACGATAGCCCAGGGGATGGGAGAGTTACACTTGGAAATTTATGCTCAGGTAGTCTAGAGACCCATAATTATGCTTGTTGAGCGTGTTACAGGACAACCAGTTTGTTCATTGCAATTTCTTGCATAAAATTTATGAGATTTTTGTGTGCAATTTTCTGCCATAAGCTACTGGCCTTTTTTTCTGGAAAAACCGTTGACTGGTGAAAAATGACTGGTTAAAAATCCCCCCCCCCCCCTCTTTAAAAAAGTAATCTCTTTTTATATGTTAGAAATTTATTCATTCTTCGTAAAAACTTAGTTTTAGCTCGACTTTTCGAAGAAAAGGCAAGCTATTTTACTAGCCCCGGCGTCGGCGTCCAAGCTAGGTTTAAGTTTTTTGGTAAGCTTTTACTCAGGAATGGCTTGAGGGATTTCATTTAAATTTTAAACATTTATTCCCCACATTAAAATGAACCTATAGGGCAAGTTTGATAACTCTAGTTTGAAATTTGTCAAATTATGGGCCTTTTTAAACTTAGAATTGTACACATAAGCTATATGGACAGGTTAAAGTTTTTTGGTAAGCTGGTTTCTCAGGAATGGCTTAAGGGATTTCATTCAAACTTAGAACACGTATTCCCTATATTAAAATGAACTCATAGGCCAACTTTGTGGAGACTGAAAAAAACATTGTGGTATTGGTCAGTGAAAAGTATAATTTAGTGAGGGAAAAGTCAGGGAATTTCATTTTCTCAACAAAGTGGTAACCCTGGAAATATATTCATTCTTTGTAAAGACTTGTTTTTTAGCGAACATTTAAGATCTAGTTGGAAAACTTTTGAATCCGTGTGAACTAGTAAAATCAACATATTTAAAGAATTATGTTAGAATTCTGATATTTAACAACATGTATTGTACATCAAGGTTTAGACATACACAAATCTTTCTAAATATTCTAAACTATGATTCGAGTCTGGAATTTTGATTTGTTTCATTCTGTTTTATATTTGTAGAGATTAGAAAGAGAGTACAACTGCAAGGTCATAATGGGTCGACCGAGGGTTTCCTTCAGAGAGTGTCTGTTAGAGAGATGCGAGTAAGTACTTGTTTTCTACTACATGTATTATCTGTTTATTTTACTTTTTAAAATCTTTGATCGACCTGCATAAAATTTTGTGACATTGGCATTTTTTTTAACACCTTTTTAGCTCACCTCAGCATGAAGTGCTTAAGGGTGAGCTTTTGTGGTCAGTGGTTGTCCGTCGTCTGTCTGTCAATAATTTACTGTAAAAATCTCCTCTGAAAACACTTAGGGAAAATAAACTAAAATTGATAAGAATGTCACTTGGGCGGTTCTCTACCAAAGCACTTCAGATTATTTGGATTAGTTAAAAAACATGATCACAAGGGGGCAGGTCAGAAACTGTGGTTTGATTTCCAAACGTTTTCTCAGAAATGTTCCTTGACTACATGTGTGACCCTCTCCCATATGTTTTCAAATTATTTTCATTCATTAAAAATGTGGTCACTAAGGTGCATGGATACTTTCCTTGATATGGGATGTGTCACTGCTAACAGTCAGGTGAGCGGACCAGGCCCACTTGTTTATCCTTAGCTCCTGTTGTTGTTTTTTTTTCTTTCTGCAAATAAAGAATCTTTTCAGATTCACTTCTTCAAACTTAAATTTCATTGACATTGTTAACTTACAAAGATGGCATACCGCAGAATGTTAACTTTTACAAAGACTGAATATCGCAGAATGGTTCAAACAAATTGTCAATGGTCACCATGAACGCAAACAATTTGGCATGTACACATGGATGTACACAATTCTTGGTTCCACAGGTTTGATTATCTTCACAAGAAGCAGTCTGGTGGAAGAGGAGAGTTTGCCAGAGTGATTGGAGAAGTAGAGGTTTGTAGTAAGACAGCTCGAACAAATTATTGCATGCCTTTTTGCATGAGTTATACAGATCTGTTTGATGATTATTTAGATGATTATTAGTTTCCGTAATAGCCGGCTAGCTCAGTTGGTAGAGTGCTGGTCTGTCAATCCGGGGATCGTGAGTTCGAACCCCAGCCTGGCCACATAACTTGTGTCGGGATTGGTCATGAAATTATTTCTACGGCCATTCTCCCACTAGTTCTGATTCAAATAGGGCAGTTGTCAGTTACTGGCATAAGCATGTGCATTTAGTACTGGTAAACCGCTTAGGTCGGCTAAGCTTATCCAGGAGTAGGTTAACTAACCGCTGTGATATAACTGAAATACTTTAAAAAAGGGTGAAAAAATCCAAACAAACAAACAAACAAAACAGTTTCCGTAATGAAATGGAGTTAAAGTAGGAGTATTCCTATATGGTGTCAATAAACATGTGAAACACGCGCACAACCTAATGTTGGAAATTCAAGTGTGTATTTATTCTATTAGAGTTCACAAGTGTCTGGGGCAAGTTGCTCAATCCTTTAATGGTGAGTTAAGATAACAGCTGTATATTTGGGATTTATTTATTTATGTTAATGAAACGTTACAATTTTAAACTGTGAGTTTATTATATGCACAATGTTATGCTTTATAATATACAAAATGTTTGATTGATTAACAAGTTGCTTGTAGTTTTTGCTTTATTTAAATCTTAAGTTAACAGGCTGTTAGCTTAATTGACTGTTAGGGTTTCGAGCAACTGGGCCCAGGTTAATTTGTCCGAGCTTTAGTACATTGTAGTACCAATACTTTAGTATTGTATGGACATGAAATAAAATTGCGGTTTTACGCATGCATGTATCGTGGATGTGCTCATTTACACTTCTGTGAACTTTCTGATTTACAGTTTTAACACAACTGCTGATTTGTTTTAACTTTTAATTTATGCATGCCTTGATTTACACTTAAAATTGCTGATTTACTCTCAACACAAAATTCTGAGTTGAACACACTCAGTAATTGCAGATTTACGCACATGAATAAATTACTATTTTTTTTCACAAAACAAGTCCCATGTTATTTTTCATATATCTTTACAGCCATTACCGGTAGAAAACAACACTAAACTGGAATTCCAAGACAAAACCACGGGAACCAATGTGCCAAAGAACTTCATGGGAGCTATTGAAAGGGCAAGTTTGTTTTAATGTATAGCGTTGAGTTATTTAAGAAATTAGTTGGCGGGCTTTGTTCAATATCTGGTAAGTTTGGAAGCTCTGTTATGTCTTGTTTACTGACATAACCAATTATTTGGAAATGTTCAAATATTGTTCAGGTGTAACAGAACTTTCAAAGCATTGTTTATTAACACATGTGTAAGGTAAACTCCTTATTATTTTCAGGGGTTCCGAGATGTTTGCTTGAAGGGTCCCCTCACAGGGCATAAAGTGTCGGGGATAAAGTTCACACTCAGAGATGGTGAGCGGGAGTTAGTATTAGAGAAAATCAGAGCTAAGAGTATGTAGAGTATAAATGTACACTCAAACAAGAATTTATGGGGGTGAAGCTCAGTTTAGAAGTTGGAAATTTGTTAGCTTAAAAGTGCTGATGATTGCAATAAAGTACTGTTAAATATTTTAATAATGATAAACATGTTGATATAATATTTCTACACATGCACACCATGACCAGTTATGGGTCTGATTGCCATTTCAATGTGTATGCAAAGATTTGAAATTCTGTGCATAAATGTACACCCTGATTTTATTTACTGTGTGTATCTTGTGCTTTGTTGTGCATATCTTGTGATTGTGTGCACATATCTTGTGATTGTTTGTGTATCTTGTGATTTTTTGTGTGTATCTTGTGATTTTGTGTGGATATCTTGTGATTTTTTGTGTGTCTCTTGTGATTTTTTGTGTGTCTCTTGTGATTTTTGTGTGTGTATCTTGTGATTTTTTTGTGTGTATCTTGTGATTTTTTTTTTGTCTCTTGTGATTTTTGTGTGTGTGTATCTTGTGATTTTTGTGTGTCTCTTGTGATTTTTGTGTGTGTATCTTGTGATTTTTGTGTGTCGCTTGTGATTTTGTGTGTGTCGCTTGTGATTTTTGTGTGTGTATCTTGTGATTTTTGTGTGCCTAAATTGTGTGTGTACGTGCCTTATATCTTGTCCACTGGCAAATTATGTGTAAACCATTGATCAAAGTTTGCCCCTTGGTATTATAGCATTATTTAGTACTTGTATTTAAACACTGGATAAGTTTTAAACTTTTCGTGGTTAGTGATCACAATTTGTATCGTTTGCTGTGAATTAAATTGAATATTAGGAAAAAAAAATTATTCAGGAATGAGCAAATCCTTTTAAAACAAGTGCATACTTCTAAAAGTTTAACTTGTTTTATAGGTGTATAAAAATAACATGTTTTGATGTTATTTTGGGACTTGTTTTGCTAGTTAATGCCATATTATAAGGTAAATACAGACGTAATTACATAAAAAAAAGAAGGAAAACTGTTTTAAAATCATGCTGGTAATGACAGTAATGGGGATAGGGATTAGACACTTTCCTTGGTCAGTATTTCAAACATGCCTGTGTTCCTGTTGCTAGGCGACCACCACTCTGTGGACTCCAGTGACCGGGCATTCGAAAACTGCACTCACGGAGCCATGAAACAAGGTATGCTCTTTGCAGTGTGTGTTTGTGATCTAAGCATTTCATGATGTTGCATTTGATACAGTGATGCCATTTCTTTCACAAAATGTTTGCATACATGTAGATTGAAAAGACTAGGATTACACATCTAGCATATATAAATGTACTGCTTCATATTGTTTCCTGTTGTCCAATGTACCCATTAGACACAGTTAATACCACTATAAGAACTGCATTTATACATGAAGCCAACATTAATTTTAATTAATTTAATGACATTTCGTATTGTCCACCATTATCCAGTGATATTGCATGTAATAACACATTATCAACTGTACACAAACCCAATTCTATTTTCAGTTGACTGATTCTCATCTTCTGTCTAGATAATTCGCAAATACAGTTAAAGTAATATGACTGGGTATAGAAAGTCAAATAATACATAGATGCACCTTTGATATAGTGAAAATACAACACCGCTATTGTGTTTTTATTGCGAAATGTCACGTTTATAGAACATTACGAAATGAATTTTAAAAGCCCTACTGTTAATGCTATTTCAATAAAATAGTGGCTGTTGTAACTTGTAACAACTTTTCGTCAGTGTACGAGACTGGCCAGTGGCAGGTGCTGGAGCCGGTGATGTCGGTGGAAATCAACCTACCAGAGGAGTTCCAGTCAGCAGTGGTCAACAACCTCAACAAACGTAACGCCATCATCCTGGGGACGGACGCCAATGAGGGATATGCCACCATTTACTGCGAGGTATAAGTAATCAACGCCAGTATGGTTTGGTCATTCTAATTATCCATAAAATGCACAGTAACAAATTTCTTTTTGTTACTCCTTGGAAAATCATTTTAGTGCCTCAGATGCATTTTGTGTGAAGTTTAAAATTTAATTGAATATAAAAGGCATTTTAAAGTTGAAGTTTTGAGCTGCATTTAATTCCTAGGTGTTCTCTGAAAATGTGCTCAGAAAAGTATACCTCTGCCACTTCCATGTTTGAGAGAACAGTCTCGCTGCTTTGTGTATAATTGTTTTTCTGTCCAAAACACACTTGTTGTTTTTTCATTGTACCCATTTTACAACTAAATCTACAAGCTTTGTATAGTTTGCAGTTGTTCCAAGGATATATCAGTTATGTGTGTTGGTCTATTTCTGCAGGTACCCTTAAACGACATGTTCGGTTACTCCAATGAGTTACGGTCCTCGACTCAAGGTAAGGGAGAGTTCACGATGGAATACAACAAATACTGCCCAGTGCTGCCCGCCACCATGCAGACATTGATAGAAGAGTACCAGAAACAAGTAGATGAAGACAGAAAACTGAAACGAAAGAAAAACTGAACTTTATGATTTCTTAGTTGTGGAGTTGTTACATTTGTGATTTTCAAAGTTACGGACAATCTGTAAAAACTCGTGAGGAAATGTGGCTAACATGTTTTATCCTGAAACTCTCTTGACCAACAGGTTATGGATATGTTTATTGTTAAACAGTTGACCGGTTCAAGCTTGGGTTAACTGTAATTAAGATGTCTTATAATGAAACTTAAAACAACAAATTTGTGTCAGAAATTTCTGTCCTCAATATTTTCATACTCTGAAGTGGAAGCCTTTGTGCAATTGTAAAAGTTACCTTTAAAGAAACATGAAACACTTATATTTACACATGTATGACATCTATTACATGTAGAGCAGTGAGTGGCTGTCTTGTTTTCCAAGTTTTGTGAGGACAACTAGAGACCTTGAGCTGTTCCTAGAACTTCATGCTAAGCATTATCGGAAAGATCTTTTGCCTGTGAGGATTCCTTACCTGCTCATATTTCAGTGTGTTATTACTTACATTTATTATTAAGGTGTGTGCACCTACAGTGTATACAGGTCGAAGTCAGTCATTTGTCATGAATAAGTTGAGAGTATGAACTGTATGTATAAGAGCAACTATTTCTAAACTGCAAATCGTATGATGTTTTACTCCCATTAACTTGTAAGCAAAATGTACATTACACACTGTTCTTCACGTGGTTCATGAAAACTTAAAGAATAGAGGTAATAATGTTATGAAATCCTCATTTTCAAACGAAGCCGTGTCATACTACTAGTATGCAATGATTTGGCAGCTATGATGTATGCAACTGACAGAAATGGAATATGTACGCATGACAAGTAACGTTAGCATTGTTTGTTTTCAATTCATAAAACGTTTTACATATTGTGATACGATCAGAAAGGACGAGGTGTTGTATAAAAGACATTTCATTTGGTTGTATTATCTAAACTTGTCATCATTATTATTCCGTTTTCAACAGGTTTTACACTAGTATACATTGTGCGCATGTATGAATTTAACATCGATGTATTACTCTGTACATTTCACTGTGATAATAAATTATAAACATCTCCAGTCTTACGTTATGTTTTAAACAACATGACGTAATAAAACGTGTTGTTTCGTAGGTGGAAGGGTAACCGTTTCAGTACGTCAGCCACTGGCAGCTGTATTCCTTGACGATGGCATTTTATCCGAATACCACCATACGGAAATACAATGTGCATAATCGGTTGTTAGACCAAAACTCATTGTCGATGAACAGTATTGTGTTCTAGCGATATTACTACAGAAGTCGCAATACAAACCGACATAAAAGTTACTCCGCGAAATTCCGGCTAAATTGTACAGACTGGAATTAATGCCCGTTAGATGAAGCCTCGCACGAACTTTACGGTAATTTTATATGAAATTATAATCATTAGACCAATACTATGCGAAACCTCCAAATATGGTGTCAGACACACTCAGTGACTGATCTTTAAAACCAATTATTCATGGATACATCAGTGAATGCTACGAATTTTCGTTTGGCTAGAATAAAATTGTGCAGCTAAAATAAAGTAATATAGAAACTGAAATTAATTCTTAATAATTAAACCCATCGTAACATAATGTATCAGACATGTTAGAAATTTCACTAGGCACCATCACTTTTGACCAGTTTTCGAAATGTTCGAAAACTCGTCACGGACTTGTAGGTTAACTTCGTATTGTACTTGAAATCGAACCAGAGAATTAGAACCAAATACGCTTTCACAGGATGAACCCATTGACCTGTCTTTAGTTCAAATATTTGTCATGACTTTATAGATGTAATTGATAAGATACAGAGTGCAATTAATTTGGATAAACGTGTTTTATAATTTGCTTGGCGCGCCTGTAAAAGACAGCATTTTAGTCGAACATGGCGTGGCTGGCGGTTGCGAGTATTGTGGTTTTAGCGAGTGCTTCGCATGCGCGTGGAATCCAAACACGCGCCACCCAGTGTTACGGTGACCTCGGGTGCTTCGAGTCTGATAATGTAATGCCCTTGCCCTACTCGCCAGGGCAGATCCAGACGACGTTCCGCCTGCATGTCCGCGGTTCGAGCAGCAGCTTTGACCTTCAGGCCACCGCGTTCAAGTCGCACCTAAGCGCCTGGTTAGGCCACTTCGACGTGCACAAGAAGACTAAGATCATCACCCATGGGTTTGTGGACAGCGGCGCCAAGGCCTGGGTTGTCCAGATGACGTCAGAGCTTCTCCAGAAGGCGAGTAGTGAAATACACTTTAAATGGTGGTACATGTATTTTAATGTTGGCATATTGCAAACTGTCAATTAATTGTGATTTTCATGGAATATCTCGAAACAGGAGTCCGGTATGCAATACTACTATAGCGTAATGTACTACCGGTATGCAATACTACTATAGCGTAATGTACTACCGGTATGCAATACTACTATAGCGTAATGTACTAAGGTTTCTCCCGTTTGTTCTATGATCATTGTGACTTTTGCAGTGTTGTTTCGTTCTCTTTTTTAAACATGATAACATGACCTTAAGTTGAAAGTTTCGCATTATGATAACCTAAGATCGAAATGTCACGATTTAAAGCAAAACCAATAGCTATATTGCACTCGTTGTACGTATCACCAAACGCTATACACCTATAAATACAGGTCTTATTTGTCCAAATAAAAGTAATGGACTGGGGCCATATTCCAGAACATCTTAAGTTTATCTTAAAATATTTTCACTAAAGTTCTAATTTTTGTAAGGTTATATTGTTAAAACTACACATAAATTAATGATTCCAATTACAGTTTAGTAAAGAGTAGTTAATATTAAGTTGATAATTAGTGAAAATTTAGCCGAATTTCGTGTGTACCTGGAATAAAAGGCTTAAGAAAAATGGGGGATTTGACGGCTAAGGATACGATTTCACTTAAGATGTTTCTGGAATACGACCCCAGTTCGCAGTATGTCCACACTACAATCTATTACCAAACTTGAATATAGTTTATTCAAAGCAAACAAAGTATACACTAAAATCAAACGAAATATAGAGGCATATGCACATTGCAGATTAAAATAGAACAATACTACAGAACAGGCAGTCTATGTTCACTTGTTGACAGTAGGCTGCTTTCAGTAGTTTATAGTTTTATAATAAATTTTTTACGGCTATGCAGATTATATACAAAATCTTTAAACAGTTATTTATTTATGTGTATGTGTTTTAATTGGTTAAATAAAACACGAAAGCTCTTTTGTTGTCGAATAATTAATACTATTCTTGTTCTAGCAACTGTGTTTGCAGTTACTTGTTCCAAAACATAGCACACGTTTAAATTTGCAAGAAAATCTTAGCTAATTCGTTCAAGCAAAACTCTAAAACTATCATTTTCGAACTCGTGCGAAACTCGGCGATTGACGACGAGTTACAGTCCGTAGCATATAACAAGTAAATTACTCTCTAGGGTGACTTCAACGTGATCGTCACGGACTGGGGCCACGGCTCGCTGACGGACTATCCACACGCCGTGGCCAACACGTTCGTGGTGGGGGCTCAGCTCGCCCAGCTGCTGGCGGAGCTCCACGCCCACCACGGACTCCGCTACTCGGACGTGCACCTCATCGGTCACAGTCTGGGAGCACAGATATCCGGTCACGTGGGAGGGCGCATTCAGGGCTTGGCCCGAATTACAGGTGATATACGGGCAATTAGTGAATACTTCAAAACGTGTAAAACAAAACTGATCTTGAAATACTAAGTATTCATACTGATGAAACTAATGCTGTACATGTATAAAAACAAAATGTTATTGGTTGCCATGTTTGCGAAAGTGACGACTGCATTCGAATATAATCAATATTTACATGAAAACTTCATTTGAACTTCATTCGTTTCGGAACGCGGGTTGCGGGTTGCCAGATGTAATGAAAATTTCATATTTATTTAATAAATATACGTGTTACATATATATGACGAATTACTAATAACTCTCCACTCGACACTTATTGCTTACCCGTTCCTCGCAGGTCTGGACCCGGCTGACCCAGGGTTCACTGATAAGCCGATCGACAAGCGTCTGGACGCCTCTGACGCCACGTTTGTTGACGTCATTCACACCGACGCCTCCCAGTTCAACCTGGTTTCGGGTAAGATACCTTGCTATTGATCATTTGTCAGACTAGATTTATTTGTTATATTTCAGTTCTTTGATTCTTACCAGGAATGCCTTCCTACGTTGTACACGGTCCAGACACGCTGCACGAAATATCGTGCTCTGTTGCCCATTCAAATGAAACTGAAAAGTAACCGGCGTCAATCTACAACTGTGGAGTCGTGGTTTGTTATAATTCAGTTATGTCAGTGTCTGTCGTAATGGCTTCCTAGTCCCTAAGTTCGTTCATACTTCAGTCACGTTGTGCGAAATCCTGTCAACTATAATTGCTCATTCAAGATAGAACATACTAGTACGCCTGTGCATAAGTAAGACGACGTGATGTTCCGTTTCTAGGTTTCGGTACCAACGTTGCCGTGGGCGACATTGATTTCTACCCTAACGGCGGGGAGCACCAGCCAGGCTGCGAGGAAAAGCCGCTGAGTGGCGCCATCGGCAGCCTCGCGCACCAATCCCTTTCCGGTATAGCTCGCATTACACAAAGACTTTAAACTGAATTAGACATTGCATTATATACATAACATGTTATATTTTTTAATAAGTTAGCATTTTCTTTGCTAGCTAATTCTGACACTTTGTTCTTTTCGTTGTTTTTTGTGTGTTTATTTTGTTTTTGTTTGTTTGTTTGTTTGTTTGTTTGTAAGTTTTATGCATAACGTCAAGTAAAACAAACTTTTATATTGTAACTGAATTCCTCCATGAGATGAATAGCTAAACTGTACCTTTAAATATGCACACTGAAAATAAAAATCGTGAAGTCGTATTTACTTGAAAAAAAGAATATCAAAATATAACTATTATTACACGGATGTTGTTCACAGGTGCCGCCCATTCTGTCACGTGCAGTCACTCGCGGTCACACGAGCTGTTCATTGAATCCATTCAATCGACGTGCAAGTTCTACGCGCACCGGTGTCCCAGTGGCGACAGTTATGAGGCCGGAAGTTGCCTCGGCTGCCCCGCCGGCGGCTGTCCGCGCATGGGCTACGACGCCGACATGAGTTCCGGAATGAAGGGATCGTTCTATCTGAGCACTTCCGGAACGGCACCGTACTGTGGTAAGTGTGATTGTGTGATACTGGTGGTTTGGATAGTGGTGGACTGGTGGTTGTGCCTGTACATGTGTTCACTGAAAAAAGTCTTATCAATACGTCAGGATGTCTGATATCAATGTGTAGATTGTTTCATAGCCGTGTACATTTGTGAACCCTTCTTCTCCTACTAAGCCATTGCTACTTCTTACTATTTTCGATAAATTGTTCATCTATTCAAATAAACGTTTATTAGAACATCTGTGTCACGAACATCATAGTACAAACTCTTTAAATCTGACCCATGCGTTCACAGGTAGTTACTATTACGAGTTTGCAATATTGTTTACAACAGAAATTATAATGCTCAATTCTTAAAGAGGCAGCATGACTCTTCAGAAGTTACCTTTTACAGGCTGTTCGTACCTTTCATTTGGAAAACAGAATCTGTGGCCTTCTAGGTGTGTACCGCTTTGACTGACTTTACAGCCAGTGGCGTATAATGACAATCATCGAGATCGAGATATAAACTTGTTTGAAACAAAATGCCAAAAAGAAAACTATGTAAAATTATCTTTAAAAATGTTAACAGCTCCTGAATAAGATGTTCAAATTTGATTCGGAGGTCGAGTGTAGACTGATTTTAATTTACTATTTTTTATTTCTTGCTGACTCCGAATTAAAGTGATTCGGACATTTGTGATTTGAGCATTCTGTTTTGAATAGAGCAAATTATATATTTAACATTTCCGGACCAATTTAAACTCAAAACAGTTTTAGTTTAATGTTGACATTGAACTGTAACCTAACAGTCTCTGTAGCCACTGTAAAAATAGCATTGAAACTACAAGGCAACTTTTATTCTCTATACTAGAAACACAAAATTTATATTTCAACCTCAAACGTTTAGTTCAATTTAAAAGTAAACTGTAAACCTAAAATCCGGGTTCTGCTTTAACAATTAACTTACTATCGAACAGGTAGTTTGTGATCAAGGGTAACAATTACAGGTCACGAGTACTTTGTGGACGTGCTGATGTCTGACCAGATGTCGCACACGTACGGCGAGTTCATCATCACTCTGGTGGGAACCAGGGGGCACTCAGAGCCACTCAAGTTTGAAAGGTACCGAGTACTTACTTACAATCATCACTATAGTGGGAACCAGGGGGCACTCAGAGCCACTCAAGTTTGAAAGGTACCGTGTAGGCACTTACAATCATCACTTAGAACCTCTTAAGTTTGAAAGGTACCGCGTACTTACTAACCATCACCACTCAGAGCCACTCACGTTTGAAAAGTACCGTGTATTTACTAACTATCATCACTCTGTTGGGAACCAGGAGGCACTCAGAGCCACTCAAGTTTGAAAGGTACCGTGAACTTACTTACCATCGTCACTTTGGTGGGAACCAGGTGGCGCTCAGAGCCACTCAAGTTTGAAAGGTACCGTGTACTTACTTACAATCATCACTCTGGTGGGAACCAGGGGGCACACAGATCCACTCAAGTTTGAAAGGTACCATGTACTTACTTACAATTATCACTCAAAGCCACCTAAGTTTGAAAGGTACCATGCACTTACTAACCATCAACACTCAGAGCCACCTAAGTTTGAAAGGTACCATGTACTTACTAACCATCAACACTCAGAGCAACCTAAGTTTGAAAGGTACCATGTACTTACTAACCATCAACACTCAGAGCCACCTTAGTTTGAAAGGTACCTTGTACTTACTAACCATCAACACTCAGAGCCACCTAAGTTTGAAAGGTACCATGTACTTACTAACCATCAACACTCAGAGCCACCTAAGTTTGAAAGGTACCTTGTACTTGCTAACCATCAACACTCAGAGCCACCTTAGTTTGAAAGGTACCTTGTACTTGCTAACCATCAACACTCAGAGCCACCTTAGTTTGAAAGGTACCTTGTACTTGCTAACCATCAACACTCAGAGCCACCTAAGTTTGAAAGGTACCATGTACTTACTAACCATCAACACTCAGAGCCACCTAAGTTTGAAAGGTACCTTGTACTTACTAACCATCAACACTCAGAGCCACCTAAGTTTGAAAGGTACCTTGTACTTGCTAACCATCAACACTCAGAGCCACCTAAGTTTGAAAGGTACCTTGTACTTACTAACCATCAACACTCAGAGCCACCTAAGTTTGAAAGGTACCATGTACTTACTAACCATCAACACTCGGAGCCACCTAAGTTTGAAAGGTACCATGTACTTACTAACCATCAACACTCAGAGCAACCTAAGTTTGAAAGGTACCTTGTACTTACTAACCATCAACACTCAGAGCCACCTTAGTTTGAAAGGTACCTTGTACTTACTAACCATCAACACTCAGAGCCACCTAAGTTTGAAAGGTACCATGTACTTACTAACCATCAACACTCAGAGCAACCTAAGTTTGAAAGGTACCATGTACTTACTAACCATCAACACTCAGAGCCACCTTAGTTTGAAAGGTACCTTGTACTTACTAACCATCAACACTCAGAGCCACCTAAGTTTGAAAGGTACCATGTACTTACTAACCATCAACACTCAGAGCCACCTAAGTTTGAAAGGTACCTTGTACTTGCTAACCATCAACACTCAGAGCCACCTTAGTTTGAAAGGTACCTTGTACTTGCTAACCATCAACACTCAGAGCCACCTTAGTTTGAAAGGTACCATGTACTTACTAACCATCAACACTCAGAGCCACCTTAGTTTGAAAGGTACCATGTACTTCTAACCATCAACACTCAGAGCCACCTTAGTTTGAAAGGTACCATGTACTTACTAACCATCAACACTCAGAGCCACCTTAGTTTGAAAGGTACCGTGTACTTACTAACCATCAACACTCAGAGCCACCTAAGTTTGAAAGGTACCTTGTACTTACTAACCATCAACACTCAGAGCAACCTAAGTTTGAAAGGTACCATGTACTTACTTACAATCATCACTCAGAGCCACCTAAGTTTGAAAGGGACCATGTACTTACTAACCTAAGTTTGAAAGGTACCTTGTACTTACTAACCATCACCACTCAGAGCAACCTAAGTCTGAAAGGTACCATGTACTTACTTACAATCATCACTCAGAGCCACCTAAGTTTGAAAGGGACCATGTACTTACTAACCATCAACACTCAGAGCGTCCTAAGTTTTAAAGGTACCGTGTACTTACTAATCATCATCACTTAGAGCCATTCAAGTTTGAAAGGTACCGTGTACTTACTATCCATAATCACTCAGAGCCTGAAAGTTTGAAAGGGACCGTGTACTTACTTACCATCATCACTCAGAGCCACTAAAGTTTGAAAGATACCGAGTACTTACTAACCATCACCACTCAGAACCATTCAAGTTTGAAAGGTACCGAGTACTTACTAACCGTCATCTCTCAGAACCACTCAAGTTTGAAAGGTACCGTGTACTTACTTATCATCATCACTCAGAGCCACTCAAGTTTGAAAGGTACCGTGTACTTACTTACCATCATCACTCAGAACCACTCAAGTTTGAAAGGTACAATGTACTTACTTACCATCATCACACAGATCCACTCAAGTTTGAAAGGTACCGTGTACTTACTTACAATCATCCATTCAAGTTTGAAAGGTACCGTGTACTTACTAAACATCACAACGCAGAACCACTCAAGTTTGAAAGGTACCGTGTACTTACTAACCATCATCACTCAGAGCCACTCTAGTTTGAAAGATACCATGCATTTACTTACAATCATTACTCAGAGCCACACAAGTTTGAAAGGTACCGTGTACTTATTTTCCATCATCACTCAGAGCCACTCAAGTTTGAATGGTACCGTGTACTTACTTACAATCTTAACTTAGAGCCACTCAAATTTGAAAGGTACCGTGCACTTACTTACCATCACCACGCAGAGCCACTCAAGTTTGAAAGGTACCGTGTGCTTACTATCCATCATCACTCAGAGCCACTCAAGTTTGAAAGATACCGTGTACTTACTTACCATCATCACTCAGAGCCACTCAAGTTTGAAAGATACCGTGTACTTACTTACCACCATCACTCAGAGCCTCTCAAGTTTCAAGAAACCGTGTACTTACTTACAATCATCACTCAGAGCCACCTACGTTTGAAAGGTACCGTGTACTTACTAACCATCATCACTCAGAGCCACTCTAGTTTCAAAGGTACAGTGTACTTACTTACAATCATCACTCAGAGCCACTCAAGTTTGAAAGGAACCGTGTACATACATACCATCATCAATCAGAGCCACTCAAGTTGGAAAGGTACCGTATACTTACTAACCGTCATCACTGAGAGCCTCTCTAGTTTGAAAGGAACCGTGTACTTACTTACAGTCATCACTCAGAACCACTCAAGTTTGATAGGTACCGTGTACTTACTAACCATCATCACTCAGAGCTACTCAAGTTTGAAAGTTACCGTGTACTTAATAACCATCAACACTCAGACCCACTCAAGTTTGAAAGGTACCGTGTACTTACTTACAATCATCACTCAGAGCCATTCAAGTTTGAAAGGTACCGTGTACTTACTTAACATCATCACTCAGAACCACTCAAGTTTGAAAGGTGCCGTGTACTTACTAACCATCATCACTCAGAGCCTCTGAAGTTTGAAAGGTGCTGTGAACTTACTTACCATCATCACTCTGGTGGGAACCAGGGCGCACTCAGAACCACTCAAGTTTGAAAGGTACCGTGTTCTTACTTACCATCATCACTCTGGTGGGAACCAGGGGGCAGTCAGAGCCACTCAAGTTTGAAACGTACTGTTTCAAAGGTACTGTGGACTGTACCAACGGTGTAAACATGGTACGACGAAACCGATGACTAGTAGTACCCTCAGGGTGCTGTTAAGCATGGCCATTTGGTTACGTGAATACCTTTTTAGAAAAAGTTCATTGGCAGTTATTTTTGTTGCAATATATACTGGTAATTGCTATAAGTATATGCTCAATCAACTTGCAGTACACATTATATCGTTGAACCATGTAACATAAGTGAGACACCGCTGATACAGATTTTTTTTTTTTTTAAACAACCATATAATATGTTATGGTACTATTTTCACTAAGAAGCCACCTATTTCATATTGTGCGCGCACGTTGCAGTCTCATGCACGCGCTCGATCACGGCACGGAAGAGAAGCACGTGATCAGCACGCACACGGACATAGGTCAGGTGACGTCAGTGCAGCTGCAGTTCGTCAAAGCCTCAGGTCTGCACGGCGTGCAAGCGGCCGGATACGTGCAGGTGCACAGCGTCGTGGTCGAGGCAGCCGAGGACACCACTCAGAGGTAACCCGCCGGTGTGCTGTAGGCTGACGGAACGGTCATAATGTTTGTCGTAATGGCAAATCCTGCCACTTTAAAGTTCATATCTTCAATGTAGGTCTATATCTAATATGATGATAATGATCTTTCTGAATCGTCACCACCACCATCAACCCGTCATCATCATCATCTTCATCAACAACAACAATAACATTATCATCAGCAGCAGCCGCAGGAGTAACATCATAATCAACGCGATTCTTCATTTTCTTCCTCTTTAACTTCTTCTTATTATGATTCTTATTAATTGTAAAAAAAACATATGACATCATTCTAAATACATTTAAAAGTGTGTAGATCTACAATCAAACTGAGCTTTCACGTATTTTCTGATAGGTAGCTGTATAAATATTACACAATGCAAACACTGTACCTGACCCTATCTAAATCTTACACAGTAGGGCGGAATAAAACATGTTTTGAATACGAAACATTTATGTTTTTGTTGTCATTTCCAGAGTGAAGTTCTGTGCCCATGACGCCCATTTCAATTCGGGCCAGACTGTCACCGTCTCCAGCCAGACCGGATGTTGACGTCGGCCAGCGAGGTCAGACTGAACAGTATCAAATGCACGTGTTTGCATGTTGCGTAGAATAAAATTGTTTTAGTTTTGTCGTCGTGCCATTGCTTTTTGCTTTTCTGCAGCTTTCATGCGGAATACGTCCATTTTGTACATGACTTATGACTCTAGAAAATACAGGTTCAGACCCCTATGACTACAAACATGCTTAAACTTATTCTTAAAAACTGGCCAATGAAAGTGAAAGCACGGCGTTTTCTTTGGTCAATATTTTAAGTTGAGACTTATTTTCTGATTCATGAGGACTGTCGTAGTCAGACATCAAATAATGAAAGTACTCACAAAGATGCCACATAATTGAATTTAGAGGGACTTATTCACAGATTTTCGCATTTTTTGAAGTATGCCATTTAATGTCTTAACATGACATATTTAAGCATCGGAACTAAAAAAAACTCAAGTATAAGAAAAGAAGAAAAGTATTTAGAAAAAAAAAGATAAAAAAATTTGTACCACCGGTGTTGGAACGCGGGACCTCCGGAGTATATGGCTATCACCTTAATCACTTGGCCATTCCGACTTCTATATTACGCCCTGCATTATTTACCTTATGTAAGTGTTCCACGTGATGGGAACAGTTTAAATGAAAACAACAGAAACACTCCAAATTAGTACATCGTTTAGCGTTACAAACGCTTTATAATTTTATAAATTTCAACTGATGATTACTCCCAAACTAAACAGTTTTTACAGTATGTTTCTAGGTCCATAGTGTTATTTTGCTCCCGTGTATACACTGTTTTTTTGTGGAATCGGTGACAACAAGTTGAAAATTGTAAATTCGTCAATCAGTGAACAGGTCTCTTTAAAATAGTTATTCATGGCTACAATATCATAACGATATTCACTATAAATCAAGGTTCACACATAGGAGAATGACATTCCAAGATCAGCCAAGGAAACTAAATGCCAAATATTAAATCGAGGATATTTGTTTGTTTTCGGTGTGATAACTCGTAATAGCGTCACCGGAAAGGGAGACAATTAATATTTTCACGAGCGCTTGCGCGAATGAAAATATGTATATTGTCTCCCTTTCCGGTGACGATATCACGCGTCATCACACCGAAAACAAACAAATTTTCTTTTTATTTAAATGCTTTTTGAATATTTTTTACGTTTGATTTTATTTAGGGGATTTTCAAAACGATATTTACAATATTACGTCCGCACTGTTTACTCTATAATGCGTAGTAATCGGGATTAGTAATAAACATTCCAGCGCCATTTGGATTACGATCAAATGTGCCGTGGATTAGATCTAGTTAAGCAACTTAAATCGCAAAAAAAATTGACTCGAGGCATTATCATGGCAGCGTGTTTACAGTACAACAGTCTTCTATGCTACACAGTATATTCATAGACAATGCAGAATCCGTGTTTCTAAATTTATTTAAGTTTAAATACAATTGGATACACGTAGTCGTTGAATAATCATAATGGTCAGCTTTTAAATCAAGAAGTTAACACACACTGCTAGCTTTAAATATATTTATGATAAAAGTACATATTGAAAGTGAAAGTGCATTCAGTTCTCCGAAATTCTGTTTTCTAAAAATAGCGTGTGCATAGGTGTTATTATGTAAACAATAGTTAACACAGTAACGACCTTCAAACACACACGTGTCGTCGCAAGCAATTTAAGCTGATTAAACTCGTAGATGCGCGTTAAAATGTAAAACAACAAAAGATGTACTGTTAGGAGTGTTCTGAAATTGAATACTTATATGTGTAACGTGTTTTCTATATTAATTATTCGGACTTAACAACACAATTGGATTAAAAGTCGGTCAAGAATTTGAAGAAAACAAGATGGCCGAGAATTAAACGCTGAACACTACTTACAAGAACACACATTGGATACTTAAATACTTAAGAGTGGTTACTGGATATAAAAACTTAATACACACAAAACAATATAATTATGTGCTTAATGAACACAAGTACACTGGATTCTTGTTATATTTTGGAATTGGAGAACGGGCAATACAAAAATTCAATCGTGATACATCGACTTTTCTCCGGAATGCTCCGTAAGATAGATCTCGTGTCTATCATGGAGCCATCTTGGTTTGATACACCCAACGGTGATCCATCTGTGTTATAGGGCTATACACGACCCGCGTTGAAATAGCACCACATTGTATGTCGAAACGATGATAAATGAGGAAGGTAGATGTATATTTTACAGGCATCTTGATCTATTATCCAAAAGGCTTACTATGGAAATATAAGTCCAAGAAATTATAATCCGGTATCGAAACTGATTCTAGTGTTTACAAACTATCCAAACTGAAAACGAAACTAGACTTAATAGTGAAACAGATGTTAAGTTAAATTACACTGATAAACACAAGGTTTTAAGGAAGAATCAAATAAAGATAATTTAAAAAAAATGTCTACACAATACGGGCTTCCATCGCAATTTACTACTGGCTTTGGAAAAGGCCTTATTTGTCTGGTAAAATTACATGTTTTAATAATATATTTATTATTTTTTGTAATTTAATGTATTTATTTTATAAATTTTATGTTGTTAATGTTATTATAATAAAGTATTATGATATTCTTCAGTATATCCAGTTCGTTCATTTGTATACAATTAATAATTAAATATATGCAATTCAATAGTATTTTTGTTATTTCTTCTTCATTTCTTCTTCTTCTTCTTATTATTATTATATCATTTGTTTCATTTTATTCATTCACTTTTATCTAATGTCCATGGTTTCATATTAGTAATTTACCATAAGTTATTCTGATTATAGTGTTTTTGCAGCTTTAATATTATTACTTAAGCTATGAATAGTTGGCATAATTCTTGTTAACTAGTACAACTAATTTAAGTCTAAATAGCATTTTACTTTTTGTTCATGACTGTTTACCCTTACATCGCATGCTCAATTACAAAAATGTTCCTTAAAATTTAGTCACATGTCCCTTTTTACAAGTGAAATGAATTTTGCAAGTCAGTGATTAATATGGTCGTCTCCCTTAGAATACCAAACCTGGCTGTGACTGGTATCCCGACAAGAGCTCGATGAGAACTTTCAGTTTAGAAACTCGACTAGAGTGTAAATAATCTGGCAGACCAACCAAATATTATCCAAGAATAAAATGAAAGACTGCCAGTTTTATGTAAATATGACTATGATACTATGACAAATGAAAGGAACACAGGTTGAATTTACCATCATGTACTGTGACAACTTTAAGCTGTTTTCAGCTTCTGTGTCCTGAACTTGTAATACCATAATGATGTATTTGAAGCACATATATTTTATAACTGGTTATACATTCATATAGCTTTGAATAATGCTTTGATATATTTCCCATATAAAATGTATATAATAATATTAAAAATATTTATTTTTGTATATCAATATAATTATAATGTTAATGTAACCATCATTATAACAAATGCGATATAGGGAAATTAGAATATTTTCAAAACACATAATCTCTTACAAACTTGAGAAGTGATGAGAAAGAAATACATATATTTGTATGTGCCTGAACTGTGACAATATGACAATTTTGAAATGTATGGACACATCCAGCAGCTACATTTTGGAATAAGTGAAATCAGTAACATAGCGTTATTTCTACAAGCAAGTAAACAACCCAAACAGGACATTTTCTATGATAGTACTCAGATATATCTAGCCAGTAGAAACACATGAAATATGCTTTTATTAACAAGATTACCTATTACATGTATACTGTATTTAGTTATGTATCTGCAATGATGAACTTTGAAGAAAACAGTATGCATCTATATAGTGTAATGAATGTAATGGTGATAAAAGTAAATCACCTTATTTGTTGTAAAGTTCTGTTTTTAACAAATTATAACCATTTAATATCAATTTTCTCCTGAAATCAAACATTAAAGTGACATTTACACAAAATATGAAATATAACAATCTGTACTCCTCTGGTTTATTTAAAAATTTGAAGTACTGTGATTATTTTGGTTTGTGGTACACTGTTTAAATGAATTCCCAAACTGGATTGACATAATTACTGTCAGTTGAACACATGGTCAGTGGGGATAAATGATTTTATTGATCTTATGGTAGATATTGTTCAGTATATTTTGGTGTTCCAAAGTTGTTTTGTGATTAATTTTTTCAATTAAAACAAAATATGAGTGTTATACAAATATTATTTTTTTAGTGCTTTTGAAGTTGGCTTATTGAAAACAAGTGGATCAAAATTATTGAAGGCACAATGTTTGCTGGAGTCAGAAATGAGAAAATTGCAATTTGCTTGCATCAAAAAGCAGGATTTGGCATCAATTGAAATCCCTATCCGAGACTGGGTGTCCATAATAGTATCAAAGTGAGTGGCTTTCATATAATAATACATTTGATTCATATTATCAGAGCATGTTGTTAATGACATTAAGCAAACCCAAAACTTTAAGTCATATACCAGTATATGAGCTAATTTTCAACACACAATTTCGTGCCGAAATGGCAGGTTTATTTTACATTTCAAATGTGCAAGACAGTTGATAAATAAGTATTAATACAACTTTAATATTACAGATTCATCAATCAGTATAATTGACAAAAGCAAAATTTGGTAGTGTATACTACATATATTAAGAAAAAAAAAAAAAAAAAACAGTTACACATTGTGCATAAACTTAAAACATCTTTACCTGTGGACAAGTAACATTACGATCAAGGTGTTGAGTGAATTATGTCAAAAGCACCATAACTATGAAACACTAGTACGTATGTTCAGTCAATCAGTGTTCCACAGAAATGACGCTGAAGATAACTCGGCATATTTCCAAACTCCAGTTGGCTTCAAATTGAGCTGAATATATCATTATTCCACAGCTGAATGGCATCTCATATTATTTACCGTACTGTTATTTGAGTAATTATTAACTCCGACCACTTTATTTATAATAATTCCCAATAATTTTCAACATTTTCGTGTGCATTTTGTTGCCCGAAAGTTCCATACTGTAGCGTACGGGCGCAGCTATTTTTTATGATCATGTGATTAAAAGTAGTCCAAATTGTCGCATGATGTACCAGAGGCGATTTATTTTTAGAATCGGCTGTGTAGGTTACAGTATACTAAATATTTCAGGTGTGCAATGCTATACTCTCTAAATAAATCAACACCATTTATTTGAAGACACAATTTTCTGTATAGTCACTTGCCATGACTTTATTTTTGAATATTTCTTTGTACGTGTGGTAGGAAAAACATTGTTGTGTACTAAAAATTCACTGTTTCGCTTGAAGGTTGGAGACTACATGACGAGACTTTGACAGTTGGCAGTATACCTTCAACTGGAGAGTATCCGGTAAAAAGATGGCCGTAAAACAGTGAACTTTGATTCGCGTCGAGTTCTTTCTTACATATCACATGACCTATCTTTTTTATTGTCTAAATCAATTCGGCTCGGAATGCTCTTTAAGAAAAGGTATGGTTATGAGGGTCTCTACGCGCAAAATGTTGAGTTTATTTTTTGTTGAATTTATTGCTTTTACATTGAATTTGTTAAGGAAATCTTTTAGTATATTGTGACCTAAACTGACTTTGGGTTAAAATAAAATATCGTCTGCAAGTGCAAAATATGGATGAGAAAGCAGATTTTTGGTCATTTCTGAGCAAAAGAGTAGAAAATATGTGCATTAAATGCATCAATTCAGATTGTTTGATCTGGAATGGTTGTATTTCAAATAGTTCCTTACCCTATTATGGCCGAATGAGGGCTAAATTGCCTTCGGACATAAAATCAGAGACATACTTGGTTCACCGTGTAGCGTTAATGTGCTACATGAAGTCAGAATTGAACGCCAGGGACTCTGTGAGCCACTTATGCAACAATAGCTTGTGTGTTAAGCCTGAACATGTAAACATAGAGCCCCATTCCACCAACATGGAACGGCGGACATGTTTACAGTTCGGACAGTGCAGCGGGCATGGAACTGAGCCAGCCTGCATATTTGGTAAAAACATGAATACAACAAGCTTTATCACTTCCTTTTATTCATAGAAATACACTTAAAATACATAAATGCATGTTTTTTTTCATTTTATATCTATTTCTATTGGGTATTTTTGCCTTTTTCAGGTAGAGGAACGCCTGATGCTGACGCGAGGGCCACTTGTTAGAGGTCTCTTATGCCAAAACAGGTAATAATAACAATTTATTATCAGGTACACAATCAACTAAGCATATTTATGATGCTTAAGGTGTGGAAGACTGTCATAATCAGGTTTGGGGTCACTCATGCCCTTGCCGTAGTGTAATTCCTCATGCAGTTTGTATCGATAATTCCGCGTCCTGGCACGTAAAGCTAGTGCTTTGTTGGTAGCGGATGTTTGCTTTCGGTTAAGGTCGTTGCGGTCCTCATATGCTATCTGCTTAATAATCTTTGACCCCTGGGTAAGGTTAGCATTTAGTTCAGTGGTTTTTGCAATTACAGAGTCAGCATAGCCATTGTTTAATTTGTGAACCTGCCCGTGAATTCGACCTACACAGTTGCGTGAGAAAGTCACAGTTTTAGGATTGACAGCTTGGTACGACCTGTTTACTGCTTCACTTTTTTGGGTTGTGGTTAAAAGTTTGGTAGCGTCAAGAGCAGCTGGACCTAAAACCATTTCAATGCATTTTTTAAGGACTTGTTGGTCACTGTCAACCATTTTAACCTTGACATTGTCTGGCATGAAATTCTTAGCTTGCCTATTTGTACCAGCACAGACATAACTGTACTTTGCACAATGAGTACCGCAGTAACCACTGAAGCATAGAACAATGGTTGCGATTACATCAACCATGACCTTCTTTAGAACCTTGATGTCACCCTGGTGTTTATTGTGGGCAGCTTTAAGCTCAGCCATACACCTAGCTTTGACCGAGAGAGCGAACCGACTCCTGATATTAGACTTGGAATGACCCTTGAGCATGCCCTTTGAGAAAGGCGCTTTGTTGAGCTCGCGCTTCAGCGAGTTGCCTAGGTGCCTCAGATCCTTAAGATGACCCACATTGTGACCGTGAGAGTTACGAACACCTTGGAATGCCCTACTGTCCCCATCACAAGTGAAATTTGCTATTTTGATGTCCTTAGAGATCTGGTCACCTAACAACCTATTCCATTTGCCTTCATCACCTATTGGTTCCCTCTCTGAAACATTTGCAGAACAATGCCCCCTATGATTGGGGCACTGAACAGGTTTACCCTTATTCCTAAGCATTGATGCAGTCCTGCATAGTTTATTTGCTACTTGTACCACTACAATTTGCTTGTTTCTGGTATTGTTTTCACACATAGTGCTTATGGCAATAGTTCCGGCTTGAAAGGGTGTCGCGTCAGAGTTAAAAATTGGATTGTTGTAGCAAGTGTCCCCTTCAACATTTACCTTAGAGGGATCTTTTTGACCAATTTTGGCATTTTCAGCAACTAAGTTTTCTCTAATCTGGTACATGCTTCTCTCATTTAGGGATTTAAGGGCAGTATTGACCTTATTTGCTTGTTTTTGCATAGCAAGTGGAGAGGGAGCAATGATATTGGTTGTGTTGAGAATTCTGC
Organism: Congeria kusceri; assembly: GCA_027627225.1. Taxonomy (NCBI): domain Eukaryota; kingdom Metazoa; phylum Mollusca; class Bivalvia; order Myida; family Dreissenidae; genus Congeria; species Congeria kusceri. Next base: position 43,144,351 of record CM051029.1, on the reverse strand, counting down.
GGGAACCTGTGTTCCCAATAGAAGTACTTGCAACACCTATTTGGAAGCCTACATTGATCTGAGCTGCCTTTCTGGCCCTGGTACTTGATGGAACCTCATTGTAAAGCTTATAATGCTTGCCTACATATCTGCATCTTGTACATTTTAACCTTTCCTCCCAGCCTAAGCCCCACTTTATGGAAGCACTGCCGTCAATTACCAAGTCGCCCCTACATTTATCACTTCTTAACCTATGCTTTCTATTTTCAGAGGACATCATAGACTGGAGTAGGGCGGGGACATAGACCTTGTTCGTAAGTAAGTCGGGATGGACTTTTGATGGAGCAGGAACCCGTAACAGGTCTACATAGCGAATCTTGTTCGCTCTCGGACGCAAGGGCTTAGCTGGGGTTTGAGAGCCGTCTACATCCCGAAAAGTAAGAACCTTGTCATTGTAAGCTACCCGTGCTTCAAAGGATGACCTTTCTAACCTTACATAGGTTGTGTTGGAATTTGACCTTCTTTCATAATTATGTTTTTTCCCCTTCACCGGACTAGTCCCACCTCGTTTAAAACCAACATTGAGCAACTTTTTCTTTTGCTTGGTTATGAACCCCATTTTGACCAGATTGCCACCTTAAAAAAAGTCAAAGTACTTATTTTGTGCCCAAAATATGCAATTTTGTATTCCCTTAAACCTCTAAATGTGAGCAGGCAATGCAAATTGACCACCTGCTGCAGTTTAAAGGCACTCATGACATTATATACTAGAATATATAATTGGTGGCCTGTAATTAAAGAGGCTGCGACAAACAAGGTGCTTTAAAGATTTTACACTTTATTGGTTTGAAACAAGCAATTACTGGAAGCTGATTGATTTCTACACTTCAAAGTATCTTTGATCTCCCATTTTGACTAATTTGTTAATTGTCTTGGATGAAATTGGAATTTTTTTTCTATAAAATTTACATTTTTGGGGTGATTTTTTTTAAAAAATACACAAAAAATACATTATCAAAATGGCTTAGAGTAAACATATCTAACAAAGTCATTCTCTCCTCACCCCACATAAGCCCCCCATACATGTTTGTTTGGTTTGTTTGGGTATTTTGTCACAAATATTGCAAATATCAGCTTTAATTGTTAGAGGGACATTTAAGCTTCAAGACGCTTGAAATCACCGGCTTCCGACCAAAATCACCTGTGTTTGAAAATATGAAATAAAATGGCCAAATGGACAGATATACAAGCCAAACTTAATATATTGGTGCAATATGCATGGGAAGATAATTATATGCAAGAAAAACTAATTTTAATGAGAACAAATTTCTCTTATAGGTTACAGTATACTAAATATTTCAGGTGTGCAATGCTATACTCTCTAAATAAATCAACACCATTTATTTGAAGACACAATTTTCTGTATAGTCACTTGCCATGACTTTATTTTTGAATATTTCTTTGTACGTGTGGTAGGAAAAACATTGTTGTGTACTAAAAATTCACTGTTTCGCTTGAAGGTTGGAGACTACATGACGAGACTTTGACAGTTGGCAGTATACCTTCAACTGGAGAGTATCCGGTAAAAAGATGGCCGTAAAACAGTGAACTTTGATTCGCGTCGAGTTCTTTCTTACATATCACATGACCTATCTTTTTTATTGTCTAAATCAATTCGGCTCGGAATGCTCTTTAAGAAAAGGTATGGTTATGAGGGTCTCTACGCGCAAAATGTTGAGTTTATTTTTTGTTGAATTTATTGCTTTTACATTGAATTTGTTAAGGAAATCTTTTAGTATATTGTGACCTAAACTGACTTTGGGTTAAAATAAAATATCGTCTGCAAGTGCAAAATATGGATGAGAAAGCAGATTTTTGGTCATTTCTGAGCAAAAGAGTAGAAAATATGTGCATTAAATGCATCAATTCAGATTGTTTGATCTGGAATGGTTGTATTTCAAATAGTTCCTTACCCTATTATGGCCGAATGAGGGCTAAATTGCCTTCGGACATAAAATCAGAGACATACTTGGTTCACCGTGTAGCGTTAATGTGCTACATGAAGTCAGAATTGAACGCCAGGGACTCTGTGAGCCACTTATGCAACAATAGCTTGTGTGTTAAGCCTGAACATGTAAACATAGAGCCCCATTCCACCAACATGGAACGGCGGACATGTTTACAGTTCGGACAGTGCAGCGGGCATGGAACTGAGCCAGCCTGCATATTTGGTAAAAACATGAATACAACAAGCTTTATCACTTCCTTTTATTCATAGAAATACACTTAAAATACATAAATGCATGTTTTTTTTTCATTTTATATCTATTTCTATTGGGTATTTTTGCCTTTTTCAGGTAGAGGAACGCCTGATGCTGACGCGAGGGCCACTTGTTAGAGGTCTCTTATGCCAAAACAGGTAATAATAACAATTTATTATCAGGTACACAATCAACTAAGCATATTTATGATGCTTAAGGTGTGGAAGACTGTCATAATCAGGTTTGGGGTCACTCATGCCCTTGCCGTAGTGTAATTCCTCATGCAGTTTGTATCGATAATTCCGCGTCCTGGCACGTAAAGCTAGTGCTTTGTTGGTAGCGGATGTTTGCTTTCGGTTAAGGTCGTTGCGGTCCTCATATGCTATCTGCTTAATAATCTTTGACCCCTGGGTAAGGTTAGCATTTAGTTCAGTGGTTTTTGCAATTACAGAGTCAGCATAGCCATTGTTTAATTTGTGAACCTGCCCGTGAATTCGACCTACACAGTTGCGTGAGAAAGTCACAGTTTTAGGATTGACAGCTTGGTACGACCTGTTTACTGCTTCACTTTTTTGGGTTGTGGTTAAAAGTTTGGTAGCGTCAAGAGCAGCTGGACCTAAAACCATTTCAATGCATTTTTTAAGGACTTGTTGGTCACTGTCAACCATTTTAACCTTGACATTGTCTGGCATGAAATTCTTAGCTTGCCTATTTGTACCAGCACAGACATAACTGTACTTTGCACAATGAGTACCGCAGTAACCACTGAAGCATAGAACAATGGTTGCGATTACATCAACCATGACCTTCTTTAGAACCTTGATGTCACCCTGGTGTTTATTGTGGGCAGCTTTAAGCTCAGCCATACACCTAGCTTTGACCGAGAGAGCGAACCGACTCCTGATATTAGACTTGGAATGACCCTTGAGCATGCCCTTTGAGAAAGGCGCTTTGTTGAGCTCGCGCTTCAGCGAGTTGCCTAGGTGCCTCAGATCCTTAAGATGACCCACATTGTGACCGTGAGAGTTACGAACACCTTGGAATGCCCTACTGTCCCCATCACAAGTGAAATTTGCTATTTTGATGTCCTTAGAGATCTGGTCACCTAACAACCTATTCCATTTGCCTTCATCACCTATTGGTTCCCTCTCTGAAACATTTGCAGAACAATGCCCCCTATGATTGGGGCACTGAACAGGTTTACCCTTATTCCTAAGCATTGATGCAGTCCTGCATAGTTTATTTGCTACTTGTACCACTACAATTTGCTTGTTTCTGGTATTGTTTTCACACATAGTGCTTATGGCAATAGTTCCGGCTTGAAAGGGTGTCGCGTCAGAGTTAAAAATTGGATTGTTGTAGCAAGTGTCCCCTTCAACATTTACCTTAGAGGGATCTTTTTGACCAATTTTGGCATTTTCAGCAACTAAGTTTTCTCTAATCTGGTACATGCTTCTCTCATTTAGGGATTTAAGGGCAGTATTGACCTTATTTGCTTGTTTTTGCATAGCAAGTGGAGAGGGAGCAATGATATTGGTTGTGTTGAGAATTCTGCGGGAACCTGTGTTCCCAATAGAAGTACTTGCAACACCTATTTGGAAGCCTACATTGATCTGAGCTGCCTTTCTGGCCCTGGTACTTGATGGAACCTCATTGTAAAGCTTATAATGCTTGCCTACATATCTGCATCTTGTACATTTTAACCTTTCCTCCCAGCCTAAGCCCCACTTTATGGAAGCACTGCCGTCAATTACCAAGTCGCCCCTACATTTATCACTTCTTAACCTATGCTTTCTATTTTCAGAGGACATCATAGACTGGAGTAGGGCGGGGACATAGACCTTGTTCGTAAGTAAGTCGGGATGGACTTTTGATGGAGCAGGAACCCGTAACAGGTCTACATAGCGAATCTTGTTCGCTCTCGGACGCAAGGGCTTAGCTGGGGTTTGAGAGCCGTCTACATCCCGAAAAGTAAGAACCTTGTCATTGTAAGCTACCCGTGCTTCAAAGGATGACCTTTCTAACCTTACATAGGTTGTGTTGGAATTTGACCTTCTTTCATAATTATGTTTTTTCCCCTTCACCGGACTAGTCCCACCTCGTTTAAAACCAACATTGAGCAACTTTTTCTTTTGCTTGGTTATGAACCCCATTTTGACCAGATTGCCACCTTAAAAAAAGTCAAAGTACTTATTTTGTGCCCAAAATATGCAATTTTGTATTCCCTTAAACCTCTAAATGTGAGCAGGCAATGCAAATTGACCACCTGCTGCAGTTTAAAGGCACTCATGACATTATATACTAGAATATATAATTGGTGGCCTGTAATTAAAGAGGCTGCGACAAACAAGGTGCTTTAAAGATTTTACACTTTATTGGTTTGAAACAAGCAATTACTGGAAGCTGATTGATTTCTACACTTCAAAGTATCTTTGATCTCCCATTTTGACTAATTTGTTAATTGTCTTGGATGAAATTGGAATTTTTTTTCTATAAAATTTACATTTTTGGGGTGATTTTTTTTAAAAAATACACAAAAAATACATTATCAAAATGGCTTAGAGTAAACATATCTAACAAAGTCATTCTCTCCTCACCCCACATAAGCCCCCCATACATGTTTGTTTGGTTTGTTTGGGTATTTTGTCACAAATATTGCAAATATCAGCTTTAATTGTTAGAGGGACATTTAAGCTTCAAGACGCTTGAAATCACCGGCTTCCGACCAAAATCACCTGTGTTTGAAAATATGAAATAAAATGGCCAAATGGACAGATATACAAGCCAAACTTAATATATTGGTGCAATATGCATGGGAAGATAATTATATGCAAGAAAAACTAATTTTAATGAGAACAAATTTCTCTTATAGGTTACAGTATACTAAATATTTCAGGTGTGCAATGCTATACTCTCTAAATAAATCAACACCATTTATTTGAAGACACAATTTTCTGTATAGTCACTTGCCATGACTTTATTTTTGAATATTTCTTTGTACGTGTGGTAGGAAAAACATTGTTGTGTACTAAAAATTCACTGTTTCGCTTGAAGGTTGGAGACTACATGACGAGACTTTGACAGTTGGCAGTATACCTTCAACTGGAGAGTATCCGGTAAAAAGATGGCCGTAAAACAGTGAACTTTGATTCGCGTCGAGTTCTTTCTTACATATCACATGACCTATCTTTTTTATTGTCTAAATCAATTCGGCTCGGAATGCTCTTTAAGAAAAGGTATGGTTATGAGGGTCTCTACGCGCAAAATGTTGAGTTTATTTTTTGTTGAATTTATTGCTTTTACATTGAATTTGTTAAGGAAATCTTTTAGTATATTGTGACCTAAACTGACTTTGGGTTAAAATAAAATATCGTCTGCAAGTGCAAAATATGGATGAGAAAGCAGATTTTTGGTCATTTCTGAGCAAAAGAGTAGAAAATATGTGCATTAAATGCATCAATTCAGATTGTTTGATCTGGAATGGTTGTATTTCAAATAGTTCCTTACCCTATTATGGCCGAATGAGGGCTAAATTGCCTTCGGACATAAAATCAGAGACATACTTGGTTCACCGTGTAGCGTTAATGTGCTACATGAAGTCAGAATTGAACGCCAGGGACTCTGTGAGCCACTTATGCAACAATAGCTTGTGTGTTAAGCCTGAACATGTAAACATAGAGCCCCATTCCACCAACATGGAACGGCGGACATGTTTACAGTTCGGACAGTGCAGCGGGCATGGAACTGAGCCAGCCTGCATATTTGGTAAAAACATGAATACAACAAGCTTTATCACTTCCTTTTATTCATAGAAATACACTTAAAATACATAAATGCATGTTTTTTTTCATTTTATATCTATTTCTATTGGGTATTTTTGCCTTTTTCAGGTAGAGGAACGCCTGATGCTGACGCGAGGGCCACTTGTTAGAGGTCTCTTATGCCAAAACAGGTAATAATAACAATTTATTATCAGGTACACAATCAACTAAGCATATTTATGATGCTTAAGGTGTGGAAGACTGTCATAATCAGGTTTGGGGTCACTCATGCCCTTGCCGTAGTGTAATTCCTCATGCAGTTTGTATCGATAATTCCGCGTCCTGGCACGTAAAGCTAGTGCTTTGTTGGTAGCGGATGTTTGCTTTCGGTTAAGGTCGTTGCGGTCCTCATATGCTATCTGCTTAATAATCTTTGACCCCTGGGTAAGGTTAGCATTTAGTTCAGTGGTTTTTGCAATTACAGAGTCAGCATAGCCATTGTTTAATTTGTGAACCTGCCCGTGAATTCGACCTACACAGTTGCGTGAGAAAGTCACAGTTTTAGGATTGACAGCTTGGTACGACCTGTTTACTGCTTCACTTTTTTGGGTTGTGGTTAAAAGTTTGGTAGCGTCAAGAGCAGCTGGACCTAAAACCATTTCAATGCATTTTTTAAGGACTTGTTGGTCACTGTCAACCATTTTAACCTTGACATTGTCTGGCATGAAATTCTTAGCTTGCCTATTTGTACCAGCACAGACATAACTGTACTTTGCACAATGAGTACCGCAGTAACCACTGAAGCATAGAACAATGGTTGCGATTACATCAACCATGACCTTCTTTAGAACCTTGATGTCACCCTGGTGTTTATTGTGGGCAGCTTTAAGCTCAGCCATACACCTAGCTTTGACCGAGAGAGCGAACCGACTCCTGATATTAGACTTGGAATGACCCTTGAGCATGCCCTTTGAGAAAGGCGCTTTGTTGAGCTCGCGCTTCAGCGAGTTGCCTAGGTGCCTCAGATCCTTAAGATGACCCACATTGTGACCGTGAGAGTTACGAACACCTTGGAATGCCCTACTGTCCCCATCACAAGTGAAATTTGCTATTTTGATGTCCTTAGAGATCTGGTCACCTAACAACCTATTCCATTTGCCTTCATCACCTATTGGTTCCCTCTCTGAAACATTTGCAGAACAATGCCCCCTATGATTGGGGCACTGAACAGGTTTACCCTTATTCCTAAGCATTGATGCAGTCCTGCATAGTTTATTTGCTACTTGTACCACTACAATTTGCTTGTTTCTGGTATTGTTTTCACACATAGTGCTTATGGCAATAGTTCCGGCTTGAAAGGGTGTCGCGTCAGAGTTAAAAATTGGATTGTTGTAGCAAGTGTCCCCTTCAACATTTACCTTAGAGGGATCTTTTTGACCAATTTTGGCATTTTCAGCAACTAAGTTTTCTCTAATCTGGTACATGCTTCTCTCATTTAGGGATTTAAGGGCAGTATTGACCTTATTTGCTTGTTTTTGCATAGCAAGTGGAGAGGGAGCAATGATATTGGTTGTGTTGAGAATTCTGCGGGAACCTGTGTTCCCAATAGAAGTACTTGCAACACCTATTTGGAAGCCTACATTGATCTGAGCTGCCTTTCTGGCCCTGGTACTTGATGGAACCTCATTGTAAAGCTTATAATGCTTGCCTACATATCTGCATCTTGTACATTTTAACCTTTCCTCCCAGCCTAAGCCCCACTTTATGGAAGCACTGCCGTCAATTACCAAGTCGCCCCTACATTTATCACTTCTTAACCTATGCTTTCTATTTTCAGAGGACATCATAGACTGGAGTAGGGCGGGGACATAGACCTTGTTCGTAAGTAAGTCGGGATGGACTTTTGATGGAGCAGGAACCCGTAACAGGTCTACATAGCGAATCTTGTTCGCTCTCGGACGCAAGGGCTTAGCTGGGGTTTGAGAGCCGTCTACATCCCGAAAAGTAAGAACCTTGTCATTGTAAGCTACCCGTGCTTCAAAGGATGACCTTTCTAACCTTACATAGGTTGTGTTGGAATTTGACCTTCTTTCATAATTATGTTTTTTCCCCTTCACCGGACTAGTCCCACCTCGTTTAAAACCAACATTGAGCAACTTTTTCTTTTGCTTGGTTATGAACCCCATTTTGACCAGATTGCCACCTTAAAAAAAGTCAAAGTACTTATTTTGTGCCCAAAATATGCAATTTTGTATTCCCTTAAACCTCTAAATGTGAGCAGGCAATGCAAATTGACCACCTGCTGCAGTTTAAAGGCACTCATGACATTATATACTAGAATATATAATTGGTGGCCTGTAATTAAAGAGGCTGCGACAAACAAGGTGCTTTAAAGATTTTACACTTTATTGGTTTGAAACAAGCAATTACTGGAAGCTGATTGATTTCTACACTTCAAAGTATCTTTGATCTCCCATTTTGACTAATTTGTTAATTGTCTTGGATGAAATTGGAATTTTTTTTCTATAAAATTTACATTTTTGGGGTGATTTTTTTTAAAAAATACACAAAAAATACATTATCAAAATGGCTTAGAGTAAACATATCTAACAAAGTCATTCTCTCCTCACCCCACATAAGCCCCCCATACATGTTTGTTTGGTTTGTTTGGGTATTTTGTCACAAATATTGCAAATATCAGCTTTAATTGTTAGAGGGACATTTAAGCTTCAAGACGCTTGAAATCACCGGCTTCCGACCAAAATCACCTGTGTTTGAAAATATGAAATAAAATGGCCAAATGGACAGATATACAAGCCAAACTTAATATATTGGTGCAATATGCATGGGAAGATAATTATATGCAAGAAAAACTAATTTTAATGAGAACAAATTTCTCTTATAGGTTACAGTATACTAAATATTTCAGGTGTGCAATGCTATACTCTCTAAATAAATCAACACCATTTATTTGAAGACACAATTTTCTGTATAGTCACTTGCCATGACTTTATTTTTGAATATTTCTTTGTACGTGTGGTAGGAAAAACATTGTTGTGTACTAAAAATTCACTGTTTCGCTTGAAGGTTGGAGACTACATGACGAGACTTTGACAGTTGGCAGTATACCTTCAACTGGAGAGTATCCGGTAAAAAGATGGCCGTAAAACAGTGAACTTTGATTCGCGTCGAGTTCTTTCTTACATATCACATGACCTATCTTTTTTATTGTCTAAATCAATTCGGCTCGGAATGCTCTTTAAGAAAAGGTATGGTTATGAGGGTCTCTACGCGCAAAATGTTGAGTTTATTTTTTGTTGAATTTATTGCTTTTACATTGAATTTGTTAAGGAAATCTTTTAGTATATTGTGACCTAAACTGACTTTGGGTTAAAATAAAATATCGTCTGCAAGTGCAAAATATGGATGAGAAAGCAGATTTTTGGTCATTTCTGAGCAAAAGAGTAGAAAATATGTGCATTAAATGCATCAATTCAGATTGTTTGATCTGGAATGGTTGTATTTCAAATAGTTCCTTACCCTATTATGGCCGAATGAGGGCTAAATTGCCTTCGGACATAAAATCAGAGACATACTTGGTTCACCGTGTAGCGTTAATGTGCTACATGAAGTCAGAATTGAACGCCAGGGACTCTGTGAGCCACTTATGCAACAATAGCTTGTGTGTTAAGCCTGAACATGTAAACATAGAGCCCCATTCCACCAACATGGAACGGCGGACATGTTTACAGTTCGGACAGTGCAGCGGGCATGGAACTGAGCCAGCCTGCATATTTGGTAAAAACATGAATACAACAAGCTTTATCACTTCCTTTTATTCATAGAAATACACTTAAAATACATAAATGCATGTTTTTTTTCATTTTATATCTATTTCTATTGGGTATTTTTGCCTTTTTCAGGTAGAGGAACGCCTGATGCTGACGCGAGGGCCACTTGTTAGAGGTCTCTTATGCCAAAACAGGTAATAATAACAATTTATTATCAGGTACACAATCAACTAAGCATATTTATGATGCTTAAGGTGTGGAAGACTGTCATAATCAGGTTTGGGGTCACTCATGCCCTTGCCGTAGTGTAATTCCTCATGCAGTTTGTATCGATAATTCCGCGTCCTGGCACGTAAAGCTAGTGCTTTGTTGGTAGCGGATGTTTGCTTTCGGTTAAGGTCGTTGCGGTCCTCATATGCTATCTGCTTAATAATCTTTGACCCCTGGGTAAGGTTAGCATTTAGTTCAGTGGTTTTTGCAATTACAGAGTCAGCATAGCCATTGTTTAATTTGTGAACCTGCCCGTGAATTCGACCTACACAGTTGCGTGAGAAAGTCACAGTTTTAGGATTGACAGCTTGGTACGACCTGTTTACTGCTTCACTTTTTTGGGTTGTGGTTAAAAGTTTGGTAGCGTCAAGAGCAGCTGGACCTAAAACCATTTCAATGCATTTTTTAAGGACTTGTTGGTCACTGTCAACCATTTTAACCTTGACATTGTCTGGCATGAAATTCTTAGCTTGCCTATTTGTACCAGCACAGACATAACTGTACTTTGCACAATGAGTACCGCAGTAACCACTGAAGCATAGAACAATGGTTGCGATTACATCAACCATGACCTTCTTTAGAACCTTGATGTCACCCTGGTGTTTATTGTGGGCAGCTTTAAGCTCAGCCATACACCTAGCTTTGACCGAGAGAGCGAACCGACTCCTGATATTAGACTTGGAATGACCCTTGAGCATGCCCTTTGAGAAAGGCGCTTTGTTGAGCTCGCGCTTCAGCGAGTTGCCTAGGTGCCTCAGATCCTTAAGATGACCCACATTGTGACCGTGAGAGTTACGAACACCTTGGAATGCCCTACTGTCCCCATCACAAGTGAAATTTGCTATTTTGATGTCCTTAGAGATCTGGTCACCTAACAACCTATTCCATTTGCCTTCATCACCTATTGGTTCCCTCTCTGAAACATTTGCAGAACAATGCCCCCTATGATTGGGGCACTGAACAGGTTTACCCTTATTCCTAAGCATTGATGCAGTCCTGCATAGTTTATTTGCTACTTGTACCACTACAATTTGCTTGTTTCTGGTATTGTTTTCACACATAGTGCTTATGGCAATAGTTCCGGCTTGAAAGGGTGTCGCGTCAGAGTTAAAAATTGGATTGTTGTAGCAAGTGTCCCCTTCAACATTTACCTTAGAGGGATCTTTTTGACCAATTTTGGCATTTTCAGCAACTAAGTTTTCTCTAATCTGGTACATGCTTCTCTCATTTAGGGATTTAAGGGCAGTATTGACCTTATTTGCTTGTTTTTGCATAGCAAGTGGAGAGGGAGCAATGATATTGGTTGTGTTGAGAATTCTGCGGGAACCTGTGTTCCCAATAGAAGTACTTGCAACACCTATTTGGAAGCCTACATTGATCTGAGCTGCCTTTCTGGCCCTGGTACTTGATGGAACCTCATTGTAAAGCTTATAATGCTTGCCTACATATCTGCATCTTGTACATTTTAACCTTTCCTCCCAGCCTAAGCCCCACTTTATGGAAGCACTGCCGTCAATTACCAAGTCGCCCCTACATTTATCACTTCTTAACCTATGCTTTCTATTTTCAGAGGACATCATAGACTGGAGTAGGGCGGGGACATAGACCTTGTTCGTAAGTAAGTCGGGATGGACTTTTGATGGAGCAGGAACCCGTAACAGGTCTACATAGCGAATCTTGTTCGCTCTCGGACGCAAGGGCTTAGCTGGGGTTTGAGAGCCGTCTACATCCCGAAAAGTAAGAACCTTGTCATTGTAAGCTACCCGTGCTTCAAAGGATGACCTTTCTAACCTTACATAGGTTGTGTTGGAATTTGACCTTCTTTCATAATTATGTTTTTTCCCCTTCACCGGACTAGTCCCACCTCGTTTAAAACCAACATTGAGCAACTTTTTCTTTTGCTTGGTTATGAACCCCATTTTGACCAGATTGCCACCTTAAAAAAAGTCAAAGTACTTATTTTGTGCCCAAAATATGCAATTTTGTATTCCCTTAAACCTCTAAATGTGAGCAGGCAATGCAAATTGACCACCTGCTGCAGTTTAAAGGCACTCATGACATTATATACTAGAATATATAATTGGTGGCCTGTAATTAAAGAGGCTGCGACAAACAAGGTGCTTTAAAGATTTTACACTTTATTGGTTTGAAACAAGCAATTACTGGAAGCTGATTGATTTCTACACTTCAAAGTATCTTTGATCTCCCATTTTGACTAATTTGTTAATTGTCTTGGATGAAATTGGAATTTTTTTTCTATAAAATTTACATTTTTGGGGTGATTTTTTTTAAAAAATACACAAAAAATACATTATCAAAATGGCTTAGAGTAAACATATCTAACAAAGTCATTCTCTCCTCACCCCACATAAGCCCCCCATACATGTTTGTTTGGTTTGTTTGGGTATTTTGTCACAAATATTGCAAATATCAGCTTTAATTGTTAGAGGGACATTTAAGCTTCAAGACGCTTGAAATCACCGGCTTCCGACCAAAATCACCTGTGTTTGAAAATATGAAATAAAATGGCCAAATGGACAGATATACAAGCCAAACTTAATATATTGGTGCAATATGCATGGGAAGATAATTATATGCAAGAAAAACTAATTTTAATGAGAACAAATTTCTCTTATAGGTTACAGTATACTAAATATTTCAGGTGTGCAATGCTATACTCTCTAAATAAATCAACACCATTTATTTGAAGACACAATTTTCTGTATAGTCACTTGCCATGACTTTATTTTTGAATATTTCTTTGTACGTGTGGTAGGAAAAACATTGTTGTGTACTAAAAATTCACTGTTTCGCTTGAAGGTTGGAGACTACATGACGAGACTTTGACAGTTGGCAGTATACCTTCAACTGGAGAGTATCCGGTAAAAAGATGGCCGTAAAACAGTGAACTTTGATTCGCGTCGAGTTCTTTCTTACATATCACATGACCTATCTTTTTTATTGTCTAAATCAATTCGGCTCGGAATGCTCTTTAAGAAAAGGTATGGTTATGAGGGTCTCTACGCGCAAAATGTTGAGTTTATTTTTTGTTGAATTTATTGCTTTTACATTGAATTTGTTAAGGAAATCTTTTAGTATATTGTGACCTGTACACAGAGTGTACAACACTTATGTAAACAAAGGGAGACTACTGTTCATAGGAACAGTACACAACAAGTGAAAGTTTAATCTGCTGGTATGAATCAAGTGCAAAGGATAAAATAAATACTTTGGATGCTAAAATTAAATTTGGACCAAGATGACGAGCCCTAATGCCTTGTGGGTAAAACTTGTACCCGCAAGGCATTGTCTGTTCTAGTCTCCTTGGCTCTAGGGAAAATACGACTGAGGAAAATCCAAGAGAAAATAAGAAAAAAGACTATTCAATATACTGCATCAGAGAGGTATTCTTAACATTTGGTGTTATTAATCTTCACTACTTTTCTTTTTTGGTAATTCTGTATGATATATGGTGACAACACCTACAATTAAATACTGTTCAAGTAAAATAAAATTTAAAAAAGTAGTCCATCACTGTAAATGATATAGGGATATATCTCACTGATATTTTTCTATATTTCACTACTTAGCATTAAATACATATATTTATTAACTCTAAAAGCATTGTTACAAAATATAAACATACGTATATTGTTGAATACAAAATATGTCATTTTTTAAATCAAATAATATTCAACATGACGACAAAGTTAATGCAATGAATATGTGTATTTATGTAAGTCTGTTACAAAATACGCACGATTTATTGATACAAATTCATCTGCGTTCGTCTAGTTACAAACGGGTTTTCACAACTCGAAATGCGTCGAAAGTTAACCAAGATGCGAAACCCTGAACACATGTATTACAGTTTCTGGCTGTTTAAAATTTATTTTGTACTGCACAGTTTTGTCCGGGTAAATATTCGACAGCTGCTTCATCAAATATAAAATACAGAATTTCCCATACACAACTATTTGAAAAATTGACCCAAGTATAACTTAAGTTAACGATTTCCTTAGAAGAATAATACATAACAGTTTGACATATTGCGACATGCGGGTTATCTTATGGCTGGCTGCCTGTTATAATAATGTTCGAAATCAATGAAATCCGTTGTGCAATGTGAACTCGCAAAATTTAGTGGATAAGTATGTATCTACCCTGTATCTCAAAGTGCCTAGTTTCATTCATGTCTTAAAAATAAAATCTATGTACGCTGAAGATTGCATTATTAATTAGTAGTACGGTTCTTAACCTATAGGCAACATCACAACTATTTCCCATTTGTCTCAGGTACTTTGGTTTTAAAGGCACGTGACACTTTGACCGCTTTCATGATCGTTTCTTTCACCGTGGCGAGTCTCTGTACCACGATCTTATTAGTTGGATCAATGTTCAACTTGGACGTGTCAGTAATGATCTTCGCCTTAATCAGTCCCTTCATAATCGCCTCCATGATCGGCACGCGCTCTGACGTCACGTTATTGACGTAAACGCCTTCCTCGGCATTAAGAATTCCGCTATTCAGAGCTTCATGGAACGACACCTTTTCCTTCTTACGTTGGTTTATGACGCCGTTGACGGCGTACGTTTTTGTTTCCTCTTCGTCGTCGTCGGTCTCCTTGCCGTGGAAGGTGGCCCTGACGAGTCCCGACTGGATGGCGTCCAGTACCGGAATCTCCTCGCCGGTGTCGGTGCGGTAGAGTGGGGCTGTGCTGCTCAGAATACCTGCAATAGCGTTGTATCACAATTAGTGTTGTACGAGCTTTGTGACGTAGTAACTACCTATTGTACGAGCTTTGTGACGTAGTAAATACCTATTGAACGAGCTTTGTGACGTAGTAAATACCTATTGTACGAGTTTGTGACGTAGTAAATACCTATTGTACGAGCTTTGTGACGAAGTAAATATCTATTGTACGAGCTTTGTGACTTAGCAAATAAGATCGTGAGGGCATACTAGTGTTGATATAATATCGTTCTAAGGACGAAGACATGAAACTTGATTGTTTTTCTGGACCTCACTATTTGAAGTGTGTGCGTTGTGATTTAACGTGCTCTGTTACATCACTGATCACTGTGGTTATACACCATAATTGATACCAACCACACACTATTACCAATTTGAGTTGAGATCATCGACGGATACCCCCGGCTGATGATTCCGCTTCTCTCCATCTATCTAGGAAGGGAGAGTAACGTAATGAATTGACCGTGGGTGTCCGACGATGAGTCGAGATAAGTTGTATTGTTACGTTAGGCCTATACCAAGATCTCAAGATATTCAAAAGATATACACGAAAATCTCTTTGGAAATTGATAATTTCAATGTAATAAGAAAATGGAACAAATACGGCTATAAAATATACGGCAAAACTTGTAACGTAATAAACTATACAACGGTTAATTCTAAGTTAGAACATTGAACAAATGAATGAATAAACAGCATCCTTTAAAGCACAGCTGTGACCCCTATGACTGCGTACAGTGCCTTATCCGGTTCATACGATATAGTACTACCGGTATACCGGTATAGGGTTGTATTAAGTAGCACATGATTATAAGCAAAAAGCAGACTTAGCACAGCTAGAACTCTTATGTGGAAAACTGTACCTTACCCAGTTCATAGTGCCACGTAGTACTACATGTATATAATTATTAGCACAGAAAGGACTGTTATGACTATTTGTGAACTGTGCCTTGCCCAGGGTTTACTAAGATTCACATGCTTATTAGCCAAGGCGGGACTCGAGTGCATGTATGTGCACCGTGCCTTACCCAGTTCATATGCCTGCTCGGGTTTCATCTCCTGCTCAGTACGGGGGTCAAGGACGCTGGTGATGGTGTAGGGCCGGGTCTCCCTGCTGGTCTTGATGGTGATGATGCCATACGAGGAGCGCTCCTCCCGGATCTTCTTCTGCGACTTGAACTCCACGGTTATGTCCCCTTGCGCCATCGCTTCTTGGAACGAGACGCTCTTGCCGGTCAGGATGTTGACGTAGCGGCCTGGAGAGGGGAATAAATTATCAACAATACAGTACTAAATGTCACGTTTATTTGTTGCGCGGGATATACAATGTAAATTGAATACACGAGAGTCTGGAAAACAGATATTGGCAATTCGATGTGCATAGAACCAAGTCGCATTCATAGTTCGTTCACACTCAACACTTTACAATGCTAGCCATAAATAATAGCTACCAAGTGTCTGCAAATACCACAAATACTTAAAAGAGCACATACACGTTAATATACGT
This sequence comes from Congeria kusceri, assembly GCA_027627225.1. Taxonomy (NCBI): domain Eukaryota; kingdom Metazoa; phylum Mollusca; class Bivalvia; order Myida; family Dreissenidae; genus Congeria; species Congeria kusceri. The sequence goes on along the minus strand of CM051029.1, from coordinate 43,128,029 downwards.
GGAGTTTGTATAGCTTTCGAAAGCGACCCCCCCCCCCCCCCCTGTAAGCATTTACTACATATTTTTCACAGAGATCGACAAAGTTACGACTACACCTACCGGCAGCCTGGTCGATGATGCCAGCGTACACCGCCTCTGTCAGCGAGATCTCGTCCTGGATGCGCGGGTCGTACACGGACTTGATGACGTAGGTGTGACGCACTTCCTCCGTCGACTGCATCACCTCGTCCGTCGTGAGCTCCTGCCGCCGCTTCACCTCCATCACTTCCGTCGAGGAGGACCACTCATCGGCCGCTGACTAAAATCCACACAGTTACCTTGATTGTCCCTTTTCTCAAACAAATCTACTCACTCAAATGTGTTGTGTGACTTACATACCCATTTATTTGCATCAGGGCGTCTGTTATAGAAGCCTCTTGTCCCTTCCTAGTTGTATCTGACTTTTATCCTATTATTTACTACAAGATTCATTTGCTGCTCAGGCATCATTTCTCTTCCCGGTTATGTTACCCACCTCGAATGGAAACCTGTCCTGCATCCAAAGTCCAACTCTCTATTATCTTACATCCGTATTAACTCTCAATTGCAACATCAGGGGCGTTGGTATCTCTCCAATATCATTTGCCCCCCCCCCATTTAACTAAGCAGATTGTAGTATTGTAGAGATACAATGTACGTTGTATATGCTCTCCCGTGTGCATTTGACCACCTACCTGTCCATTCAGTTTTGCAAGGGCTTCTGTGGCCGTTGTCTCCGTCCTCTCCAATGTGTTCTGTGTCATCACCTCCTCTACCGCCGCGTCCTGTCAAAACCAATATCGAACTGATAAAGACAATTGATCTAAATTACGTTTGAACACGTTTGTTACATTTATGTTTCCACCATAAACATTCTACAGAACAATGTTCAACTAGATTCACTGATTAAGGCAATAAGGACCATAAACTAATGCGTATTCGACAATGTTTGTCTTCTCAAGAAACAACAGTCACATTCACACACACAGTCTTGTACCACAATTTATCAAAGAACAAAAAGGTATCATCATTTGAATGTGACTGCGTGCCGAAACACATGAAAAATACAACATCAACGCCGCCGATACAGCCTATAATCTACTCGTCATCTCGTCGCGCGCACCTGTACCTCCCCATCCGGCTCGTCCCGCCGCCGGTCCCGGGGAGCCTCCTGCAGGATGAGCGCCGCGTCCGCCTTGTACGTCTTCCCGTCACCCTGGGGCAGCTGCAAGTTCGTGTCCCAGAACCTGGAATGACGTCAACAGGAGGATCGTACAATTATTTTATTAGGAATCACGGTTCTGAAGATACCTGATTTTACACCATTCATTATGTTCCAATAATTATAAAAAACGTGCTTCCAACTGTGTTCATCGATCAGGTAATGAAAATGAAAGATAGTCTAGGACAACTGTTACCGGTATTAATCTATAATTAGTATTATGTATTTGTTGCAACTGTTTAGTATAACACATTGATCTTCAAATGCAACGTAAACAAGACCGTACGTTTGTACGTTACTGTACTTGAAGTAGTGCGCGGTGGTGGTGTACATCTGTACGTTACCTGACGTAGTGCGCGGTGGAGGCGTCCGTCTATACGTTACCTGACGTAGTGCGCGGTGAAGGTGTACGTCTATACGTTACCTTACGTAGTGCGTGGTGGAGGTTTACGTGTACGTTACCTGACGTAGTGTGCGGTAGAGGTGTACATACGTTCTTTACCTGACGTAGTGCGCTGGTGGAGGTTTACGTACATACGTTACCTGACGTACTGCGCAGTGGAGGTGTACATCTGTACGTTACCTGACGTAATGCGCGGTGCAGATGTACGAGTCTATACGTTACCTTACGTAGTGCGCGGTGGAGGTGTACATATGTACGTTACCTGACGTAGTGCGCAGTGGATGTGTACTTGAGCTGCTCCCAGTTGTCGCACACCAGGATGTACTTCGGTTGCCGTAGCAACTCCATCACCACCCGGTACGTCTCCCAGTACGTCCAGAACTCCTGCAAGAGGGTAGACAGAGCTATAGCTAATACTTGTAAATACATTAAGTGAAATGTGATCAATGAAGTTCAAAGAAAAGCAGGCATTGTCACAACTTTTGATAACATTAAATTGATAACACAAAACGCAAATTATATAAGTTGTTTGTGAATAACCAAACAGTGTGCATGTTTTCAAGTTTAACTCTCTTATATAATCGTTTACGCAGCAAAGGAACTGTTATAGATATCTTTTTTCTAGTTACATTAATCAGAATTTTTATATTAGTTTTGGAGGAGTCGTATTTATACTCAAATGTTAAATGACAGGCCGATCTATCATACCTGGTAGCTGGACAGGAGGTTTTCGAGCAAGCGCACTTGAATGACGACCTCGCCGGATGTGCTCGAACCTATAATACAGACACCAGATTAAGAAAACAGTATAAATCACTGTTACGCTCCTACTCCTAATAACACAATGGCTTTACTGAAAACTATGCCAATGTCGTCTCTCGTTGGTTGACATTTTTGAAGTACATGTATATGCAACTTTGTTTCTCACAATATCAGAACATAGTCTGTCTTGCATCATGACCTTAAGATGTCCGGCTAGCGAAATGGTTGCCACACACGCTTCACACCGCGGCGATCGGGGTTCAGTTCCAGGTCACTGGAGTTGGTTAGTTCGGGCTGAGTTTTCTCCGGGTACCCGGTTACCCCAAAGTCACAAGAGTGATTAGGTTACACCAAAATAAAAGACTTATCAGTAAAAAAATATAAACAATGTAGCTGGAAATTGCAGCTATGATTACAATTTCGATCCCAACTGTCCAGGCACATGGTTCTAGTAAGTATATAAGGTTAGGCAGAGGTGCTGGCACACATCCCGGGTACTCACATATTAATGCAGCTTCTGCGCGGAAGGACCTCATAAACTCCGAAATACACATACGCACACGACAGATGACCTACTTTTTCCGGAGTTCTCCGGCGCCTCCTCCAGGATGGTTCTAAGGCGGGACATCTTCTCCTGCAAGTCCTCGAAGCCCGGGTAGCCCCGCCAGTTCTTCTGCAGGGTGGAGTCGATGGTTGCTAGGATTCGGAGCAGCTCCTCGCGACTGGCACGTGGCATGTTCTGGATGGCTTTGATCTGAGACGGGTATTAGAAACACAACTGTATGTGAATTGCACATCATTACCATTTTAAAGCCATCCTGAGAATGAATAGACAGAGAATGTACCTTTTTTTCAATTCCAGTTCAAGTTTCAAACACATATTTATCCAAAATACAGTTAATTATGTATGTGTTTTAAATTATCAACCTGTGATCATAATTTAAACAGTATTCCATAAAATGTCCATGAATCATTACGAGAAACAACTCTTGATAACATTTCATTCTCCTCGCAGTGATTTCCTCAATGCAGCTAATCAGGGGAGACCACTATGAGGGTTGGTAAACTAAGCGGAGTTACCTCCTCTGCGCTCCAGTCCTTGAAGACCAGCTGCATGAAGGCGATCATCTGGTAGCCGAGACGCTTGATGCTGGTCGTCCACAGTCCCAGTAGCTGCACTCGCAGTCTGAAACCACGTGATTAGATACGAAATTACGAACTGCACGTGTACGCTTTATTTGTATGAAAATATGTGGTTACACTTTTATTGAATCTTTATTTATTTCAGTATAAGTTTTAATAGCCCTTTGATTACTTTGTTCAAGTAAAAACGTGCCTTTAACCAGATTCGTAAAATACAATAATTTATTTAAGAAATAATGTTCGATTTTTCGTTGTTTATCGGCCAATAAACAACGATTTGGAGTTGTGATGCGTAGGAATTAAACCGCGAGGGCGTTAGCCCAAGTTGTTAAATAGCCACGCACCAGAACAACAAAGAGTTGTTTATTGTCCGATAAACAACGATAATGCGAAAATTATTTCGATTCTAACATGATTTGACATACAGTTTTGCAATTGTAATTGAAACTACTTTTTACTATGCTCCGCTCAGAATCGGGACTTCCTTTTGCGTTGTTTATTGGGTATATTAACAACGATAATGTCGTTCTTTGTCTGGTGAAAAATTAAAGAGTATCATGTTAGAATATAAAATACAATACATACATAAGTAATTATTATATAAAACATAAGCTAGGTATGTGTATATTCGTACGTACTTACATATGTAATTGTCAAGAGAGATGAAATAATTCACTGTGATGCTAAAATGCTGCGATATAACAAACGTGTTAGACACTTTCCTACAAACGAATCGAACACTTTGTGCCTGCTGTACACTCTCGTTAGGTATTTTGTCTAGCGTGGAAAGCAATAAGGGACATTATGTCCACCCTATCACAAATAGACACGGCTCATTTTGTCCGTGGGATGGCAGTATGTCCACCCTATAACAAATAGACATGGGCCATTTTGTCCTTGGGATGGCAGTATGTCTACACTATCTAAAATAGACACGGGCCATTTTGTCCGTGGGATCAGAGTATGTCCACCCTATCTCAAATAACCATGGGACATTTTACCCGTGGGATAACAGTATGTCCACCCTATCTCAAATAGACATGGGGCATTTTGTCCGTGGGACGACAGTATGTCCACCCTATCTCAAATAGACATGGAAAATTTTGTCCGTGGGATGACAGTATGTCCACCTTATCTCAAATAGACATGGGACAGTTTGTCCGTGGGATGACAGTATGTCCACCCAAACTAAAATAGACATGGGACAGTATGTCCGTGGGATGACAGTATGTCCACCCTACCTCAAATAGACATGGGACAGTTTGTCCGTGGGATAATACACCCTGCCCCTACTTTCCTAGCATACCTCACTGCGGCATCTACTGCCTCCCCCGAAGGACCGTTGATGAGGACGATGGCGGCCGGAACCGTGCCCACCTGGTCACGTGAGTTGCGCACACGCCAGCGGGAGTGGTCCGAGTTGTCGAGGAGCGTCAGCGTCTCTCCTTCCTTGAACTGGATCTGAACACGGAATACACGTAATGACACGTGATGATATGGGCACAAATATACACACAATGGTCAGGGCAAAGTTTCTCATAACTTTGACGCTCAACTTCCAACTCTAATTTCACTGCAAAGGTAAATTGGCCTACACTTAATTCTATAGGCAAATCACTTATACAAATGTTAATAATACGTAAAAATATTCCAAAAACCTATCAGTTCAATAATTACAAGCTACCAACGTTCTCTACGTCTCAATTGAATATGTAAACGCAAGGTTCTAATCACGAATGAACTATAAATTAAATTCAGCAACCTACTTGTTGTGTATTGTACGAAGCCAGGGCCAGCACCGGACACGGGTCAGTGAGCGCCGTGGTCCTTTTGTGTACGGGCACGATATCCCGTGCACGCGGGAACAGCGCGTCCACCTTGCTCTGCCAGCGCAGGTAGGCCATCATTGTATCCTGGAGAATTGGGAGCGAGTCGTGTAGAACAGGGCGCGATTTATGGAGAATATGGGCGAGTCGTGGAGAATAATGAGCAAGACGTGGAGAATAGGGAACGAGTCATGGAGAATAGGGAGAGACGTGGTGAATGAGGAGAGAGTCGTGGAGAATAGAGCGAGAGTCGTTGATAATATTGGGGTTGGGTGAGTCGTGGACAATAGGGAGCGAGATGTGGAGGATAGGAAGAAGGCCATGGAGAATAGGGAGGGAGACGTGGGGAACACGGAGAGTCGTGAAGAATAGAGCGAGAGTCGTTGAGAATAGGGAGTGAGACGTGGAGAATATGGAGAGAGCCATGGAGAATAGGGAGGGATACGTGGGAAACACGGACAGATTCGTGAAGAATTAGGGAGAGAGACGTGAAGAATAGGGGGTTAGACGTGTAGAATCTGGAGCGAGACGTGGAGAATTAGGGAGCGGGTCGTGGAGAATAGTGCGAGAGTTTTAGAGAATATGGAGAAAACGGAGTGAGTGGTGGAGAACAGGGAGAGTGTAGCATGTTTTTGGAGAAAGGAATTGTTTAATTATTTATACTAGTATTATGACGTTAGTATGCTATTGTGTCTCTTATATTAAACAAATAATCTTAAAAACCGTCAGTGAGCCATACCTTCATTTCCTCACTAATATCGTCAAGGTTGGACCTATTTCCGGCGAGTTTGTTGCGCGCGAAAGAGAGGTGCATTGTAGACATGGTCGCCTGCAGCCAGTAATCTACCTCATCCACCTCGTGGAAAAACTGAAACAGTCGTCAGGGCACGGTAGTTACGGCAGCAAAGTTGTAGGGAAAATATTATGTTACATTAATTATGGTTCTTAAGAAATCTTATAAAACTGGTATTTCTTCAAATCATGATAGAGACGTGTTTTCGATACTTCAATTCATTTCAATTTTAAGACTTTGCTTGTTTCCAATAATAAAAAATATTCGTTTATTTAAATATACACATGTACTTCAATGGAATGCTTTTCAAAACAAAAGAACATGTCAGTCGAACTTTCACGAAAAATGCATATGTGTCATTTCGAGAACCGGATGTAAAGTGAACATAACTCGCGTACCTCGTGGTATGCCGCCGCGTTTGCCAGGTGCACGTGCGCGCACTGCATCATCTCGTCCACCCACTGCCACGTGCGCCGAACACCAGAAATACAGTTCTGGGGGAAAAAAATTTGATAAGCATTCTACAAGTGTATATACTTAGATCGTGCCGTGTGTAAGAACCAATACAGTTATCGTTCAGGCTACTGCAGTTAGGAGCCAAGAGTTAACTATGTACTTTAAATGGCGGAAGGAAATGTATCGTGGATTTTCTAAAATCTCAATTGCACAAAAATTAAATTCACATGCCATGCATATAAGTTTACGATGCATGCTAATAAGGTTCCACGTGTAATCTAATAATCCACAGACAATTGCCACTGTGACAAGACAAGTGACAAGAACAACCGAGTTAAATGAAAACGAACTTTAAGTTATGGTATGAACTACCTGTGTGGAGCGCGCCATGCCCTCGTTCGTGAGACCCCCGCTAGACGGCGACTTCCGGTTGTTGAGATTCATGTTGACCAGGTGGACCGCCTTCTGATCCACTTCCGTACTGAGGCACTGTAATCGGACTTGAGAAGTGAGAACGACATTCGTAGTCTATACAAAACAATTATATCATCAAAGCGCTGTGTGGACTCGAATAGTACATATGATATTCACATGCCTAAATTAATCTTTCTAAACAGACTTTACTTTCTTTTCACAGTTAAATGATAATTAAATTAATCAAACAAAATTTCCAGCTGTAGTGTACATGTAGTCACCTGAAAATTCTTTACTCAAACTTAAAATACTCCCTCATGAAAATGTATGCTAACCATGCTGGGTATGTAGTCTATACTAGTCTAGCCCTGATCATTGTATTATACTGCTGGCATAGTGCATTTAGTACCTACCTGAATTTGTTCTTCCAGTGCAGTGAGCGAGCCCATAACTTGGAAACACTCGGATCGCTTGTCAGCTATTTTCTGATAAAACAGTTTCAAAAGTTTGACAGTTTAATTATTGATAAAAACTACCAATGTAACATTTCTGCGTTTGCCAAGAATTACGTATACAAGAATGTGCTCCCAATATTTAGTGTTTGTTGTTGTTGCTGTTTCTATTTTATTTCATGACAATGAATTACACACATATGGCTCGCATTTAACAGATTATTGGATCTTTTAAGTCATTGCATTTACAGAAGGTCACTGCGGGTTGGTCAGTGTCAGTCCCGTGACCACGTACCTGTACAGACTGGTAACTGTCGTACATCGCACTGATCTCCTCGTCTGTCAGCGCCTGCAATCAGCGTTGAAAAGTGCATAGACAAAGTTTACTGGATGAGTTTCCAACTTATGCATGTTGTATAGTGCATGGAAACTGTTCATTGGATGAGTTTCCAAAGCGGCATGTTGTATAATGCATGGAAAATGTTCATTGGGAGAGTTTCCAATGGGGAATGTTGTATAGTGCATGTAAAACGTTCACTTGATGAGTTTCCAATGGGGAATGTTGTATAGTGCATGTAAAATGTTCATTGGATGAGTTTCCAATGGGACATGTTGTATAGTGCATGGAAAAAGTTCACTGGACGAGTTTCAAATGGGGCATGTTGTAGAGCGCATGTAAAACGTTCACTTGATGAGTTTCCAATGGGACATGTTGTATAGTGCGTGGAAATGTTAACTGGATAAGTTTCCAATGGGGCATGTTGTATAGTGCGTGGAGAAATGTTCACTGGATGAGTTTCAATGGGACATGTTGTATAGTGCGTGGAAAAAGTTCACTGGATGAGTTTCCAATGGGGCATGTTGTATAGTGCGTGGAAAATGTTTACTGGATGAGTTTCCAATGGGGCATGTTGTATAGTGCATGGGAAAAGTTCACTGGATGGGTTTCCAATAGGGCATGTTGTATAGTGCATGTAAAATGTTCACTGGATGAGTTTCCAATGGGGAATGTTGTATAGTGCATGTAAAATGTTCACTGGATGAGTTTCCAATGGGGCATGTTGTATAGTGCATGGAGAAATGTTCACTGGATGAGTTTCCAATACGGCATGTTGTATAGTGCATTAAACATGTTCATTGGGTGAGTTACCAATGGGGCCATATTTTCTATGACGTCTTATTAACGCTCGCAATTACTAGGCGCTTCGCGTTTATTCGCTATGAACTTATGTCACCGTACAGGTAAATCTTAAACACAATTCTTGAACACTGATTGTTTCTTGTTTTGAAGTACATACGCTATTATACGTAACATTAGATAATCAGAAATCTGACACTAAAATGCAAATGCAGTTTATAATCATGTATACAATTTGCACCGAACTCGCATTCATTTGTGAAATCTCATTTCGCAACTACAAATGTATTTATTTATAATGTGACTACGCAGTGTTGCATCAGTGTTGCTGAGTATCATAAATAAGTTACGTGTCTATATTACAAAGCATTATTTACGTGTTTCTTGTGGATCTTGTCGAGCGTGGCTCGGTACTCTATCAGCTTGTTCCTGCGCTCACTGAGAGCGCCCTGACCCTCTCCCACCGCCGCCTTGTTGCCGCCCAGTCCCGAGCATTCTAAATTGGCCTACGAGTGGAAACGTGTGTGTCTCTTTCGTCCATTTTAAGACAAACTATTCCAAATCATAGCCATTCAAAGCAATATATAAGAAATATGTTTCACTTCAGAAAACACACGTGTCGCCAGAAATGACGCGAGCATCCACTTGTATGTTTCTTCATAATTATAGTTTTGTCTTTTTTTATTAGCTCGAGTGTTTATATCTCTTTAATAAACGTGCTTGAAAAATAATACGTTTTTGAAAAATAATTTCCTCATATATTTCAAGTAAATGTCGGTTGAAGGACATAAAACTCTACTGCTGTTCGACACACAAAACAATATACGTCACGAATGGGTGCAAAACAAGCGTAGAACAAATAATAAAGGAACAACATGGAACAAAGTGAAATAAGTTATTTGCTCGTGTATTGTAAACATACAACAAGAGAAGAAAAAAAAGTGAAAATCTACGAATCATGTTACCTTCTGCTCCAGTATCCAGTCCAGGCATTTCTGAACCTCTAGTTCCGCCATTCTCTTCTGAAAAACAAACAACAAACAAACATATCACTTAAGTGTAACAACTTATTTGGCGAGTATGCTTTCAGTGTTATTTTTGCATATATATTATATAATGATCGACACCGCCAACACCAACTACAAAAGCACGTTTATGTTATTGCAAACAATACCATACAATACCAACTCCAGCTATGTTTTTCGTTTCAACACCATCAAACATGCACTAACTGTAAAGGTGCACAAATTGACATTTCTCTACAAATTAGCGTGTAAAATTTAAACCAAGTATAGTTTCTTTTAGTAGCAGGTATCCATGTTTTTACTTTTATTCGTACGTTTTATTTACTTTGAAAATCTTCTAAATGCTTTTTTATAAAACAAGTTTTAAATGCATATTGTTTTATAAATGGAACATGACTATTATGTTTGTTTAAATAGTTATCTAATAACATATTATGCCCTTATAAGAAAGATGCAAATAATAAAACTTTTATTTAATTTCCGTACTTAAAAACCTATTGTATTCGTTGTATCTATTGTATCTACGTTCCGTCTCATTTACTGCCCGTCATTCCTAGCCACCTACTTGTCTCGGAGCGAAATCAACAAATACACCAATAGATAGTATAATTTAACATAATACACATAACGTAAAATCACCTCTAGGCTATTACAATTGATGAAATAAAATGAAAGAATAAACTTGATTTGCATACACAAATACTAGTAATTAAACAGCAATGATTGATATGTATCGGTTGCAATTTAAAACTCATTGTCGTTTCACTGAAACCACACAAACAAAATGGGTTACCTAGATGAATAAATTGATATGGCTCCATTTGTTAAAAGTGATTACCGTCAATAAAATGAGTGCTTTTTTACAGTCCGCACAGGCTAATCCAGGACGGCACTTTCCGCTTTTATGGTATTTTCTGTTTCATGGAAGTCTCTTCTAAACATAAATATACTGTGGGCGAAAAGTGCCGTCCCGGATTAGCCTGTGCGGACTGTAAAATAGCACTCATTTTATTGCCGGTAATCACTTTTAACAAATGGAGCCATATCAATGTATTCATTTTTTTCCCTCGACACGCCTTAATACAAATATTCCTTGATATGAAAACATTATAACGCCCACATATCAATCGTCCGTACACGAGTACATGCTTACTTATTATTATTGACATCATACATAACTATCCCACCTTATCCGATTTGGCATTGTCGTGTTATTTTGGCGTCTTTAAATATTTCACGGAGATTAGCTTTGAATTATTAAAAAAAGGTTATCAATGTACGTATATTCATTAGGCTGATTTGCACTTTATAATCGGATGAATTAGTTCGTTTATGGGATTGTCATATCCACACTTTGATATTCTGTATATTAATATGCAAGCATGTAGTTGTTTTCACATTGTTGTACGTTCTAAATTGTATTTCATTACAATGTGCGCTTTAAAAGTTTACTTCAATGAATTTTGTAATTTTACTTTCAGAAACGTATACTGTAAATTTAACACAATCAAGCTAAAAGATGATAAAACGATAATTAGTAAGTAATATTTGCCTTGTATTAATACTATTTACCTGTAATTGAATGTATATGCGTAAGCCTAAATATTGTTGTTTTAATTAATTTCAATTGATAACAGTGCCAACTTTCATGTATAGAGGATATCCAAACTTTAAAATCCGTTCCTCACACAACATACACTGTACATTCTTTGACAAACCTTGTTGACTTCAATTTAACGTTGAACAGGACGGACGAAAGCATTCACAAAGTGGGTAATGAAGTTAAATTACAGTTCAACTGACTTTCTTAATGACAGAGCAGATACAGGGCCCGTGGGAGAGTGTACTATAGGAGATATTGATCATACTAGCCTACCATCAACAGTCACAAAATGTTCCTATATGATACTGATATTTCATCATTTCGAAACTGTTGATTTAAATTAACACAGTATCAAAGGTTTATGTTCCGCCAGCCCCCCCCCCCCCCTAAAATGTTCCTATAAACATGCAATTTAATTATAAAGTTTGCATTTTTCGTATCGGCTGACATATCATTAAGCAGTTTTATATGGTACCTCATCCTTTCAACGTGAAGAAAAGATTACCACAATTCAATGTTATCCCAGTTGTTCATACCCAAGCGAGGTGGGTGGATGTACGCCGAAATTTTCACTTAACTATCTTGCACACACACAAACCGGTTAGTATTCAGTATTTACAACAGCGTGTCCTGTCTATAAATCACTTGAAAATATTCATGTGACATAGAAGAGGGTTTCCTTTGCCCGCGGTTTGTAACCTTTATATTTATGGACAGTTTGATTTGTGATATCGACACTGATTTTATACTATGCATACATAAATCATTTCTAAGTGGCATGCTAGAGCCTTCATGGATATGGACGTTTAAAATCCTATGAAACTTAGTCAAAAATGTATGGGGGCAAATGTACGCTTAGTTCAACATTAATAGGAGTAAATATACTCCCAGTATAGTCCATTGGTTAGTTAAAAATGAAAAAGAATAAAATGTATGAAATACAGATAAAATTAAAAAATAAATTAAACGAAAATGGTTTAAATAAAGAATTTCTGAGCTTTATTTCCATTTTAGTAAACATGTGTAAATTGAGTTTGGTATGCATGCCAGTAAGTTCATACTACATGCATAACTCTGTTTAGTGTCTCCCATTTTCGAAATACGTTTCATTTGGTAAAACACTACAACACAACCGTGCAAATTCTTGATAAAAGTGAATAAAACAACCATGGTGATTACTAAACCCATTACAATTAAATAAACTAGTAGTATTAAGAAACAGGTTTTATATTTATCGTACAAAGTAGTTTCAAGCCACTGACCTGTAGAAATTTCAACAGCACTTTGTGATTCCAACAAATAGCGCAAACACCGATTATATGATCACCCTGTGGCGCAAGGAATCCGTACAATAATGTAGAATGTAGGGCGAAACTGATCGACTATTGACAATATTTGCCAGATCTGATATCTAACTTTATATGTAGGCGTATTTCCTTGTGTGTGTGCACGTTCAATTGCTTTTTGATGGAATGTCGCCCCTTGCGCCTCTTTTGATTTTATGTAAATGATCACCCACTGCAATATGGGAGTGTAATTTGTGGTAACGTGGTGGTAACCATTTAAAAGTCATGTGGTTCGGTTAATATTAATACATGGCTGGGTGTCTGATAAACTTCTAGAACTGATTGCATGAAGCTTTCAAACAAATGATACATTGTTTCTAACACAAACTCTTGAGATGAGATACCGGTAGTAAAAACATAAACACGAGTTTAAAATTAAACCGTAGTATACACCAAGCATGAACAGAAAAAAGATCAATAATTTCAAAGATCAACTGTATGGAACCAAATTTATATACAGCATAAACCACGCGTGAGAATTAAACTGCATATGCAGCCTTCTTCAAGTCTCTCACTTTAAAGGGACATGTTCACAGATGACGAATTGACAATTTTTCAACTTTTTGTCACCAATTCCAAAAATAAAAGAACAGTGTATACAAGGGAGCAAAGTAACACTACGGACCTAGAAATATACTGTAAAAACCGTTTCGTTTATGAGTAATCATCAGTTGAAATTGATAAAATTATAAAGCGTTTGTAACGCTTAACGATGGAATAATTAGGAATGTTTCTGTTGTTGTCGTTGAAACTGTTGACATCACGTGGAACACTTACATAAGTAAATAATGCATAAATACATTTAGAATTTAGAAATCGAAATGGCCGAGTGGTTAAGACGATAGTCTTCTACTCCGGAGGTCCCAGGTTTATTTTTTCTAAATATTTTTCTTGTTATTATACTTTAGCTTTTTAGTTCGGATGCTTACATCTGTCAAACTAAGACATTTTATGGCATACTTCAAAACATGCAAAAAATCTGTGAACGACTTCCCTTAACGTATAAGTTAGTTTTCAATCAATATCAACACAACCTACGATGCGCAAACCGCAGATTAGAAATTCCTCACCCGGAAAGCTTCTTGCTGAGAAATACATTTGACTAACATTCAGAATTTTAACCAATTACAGACATCCATGCATATATTGCAAGATAAACCACGGCTAAATTTAAAATAAGTGATGCGGAAATCGCTATCAAATGAAATACAGTGCAAGAATATACGATCTGCTTATATTAGATATACAAACAAAATGATTGCATGTTACAAAGTGCTCACCAAACCATGAACGAGAGCATCCAACAATGACAGTGTATACATCTGTAAATGTACCATATTTGCACATCGTACTTGCTTGTGACACACGGTTTAACATACATAACAACAAGTTGCAAGTGTCGAATCAATTGTCAAGTGATAACGTTTGGGAAAACAATAATCAATGTTTGCCTCATAGCATTCCTTTCCAACTAATGAATTGTGTAAATGTAAAAATATTGGCAAATGCTTGAAAAGTTGTGAATAAGTTGGTTGTCACCATGTATACGGGTACAGTAATGGTCATGCTTTTGCCAAAACCGAAAAATGGTAAATGGCCGTAACAATTAGCATATATGGAGCTTAAAATAAAATATTGTTTGATTCCCCTCCCGCGACCGACCCAGCAAAATCGCCGGGACCCCAAACAATTTATAGACCGAAGAAAACAATATTTTATTTTATTTGTGTGTGAAAATGCGGGGTGCGAATCCTTAAAAAGAATCCAATAGCGTGTACAAATCTTGCTTTCAAAAGACGCTTATAAAATCACTTTTAACGGACAGTTCTCGGTAACGCGTAATTCGGCGTATTTTGACGCATGCTTTTACGAAAAGGACGCCATAACATTCAGTGTCCGATTCTAGGGCGCAACCATTTCCGCTCGCATATGCATGTTTTTTTAAGACGAGAACGCCCACCCTTAATTAACAAACTCACCTGTATGCACCAAGTGTCAATTATCGATAAAATCTTGACGCAGGAGGAGTCAGCTTAACAAGAGCCAAACAGTCAGCCAAAGAGAACGCATAAAATTTCCAAAATGCAAATGAGCGTCGTCGTTAGAAAGTTTATCACGCCCTCATTGTAATTTTAATTGGTAAAGGTGCAAGTCATTTGTAACAGATTTGCGTTAGGTATGTGTTCTGTTATAGACATGCGTGTTTTTAACAGCCGCGTTTGTAATAAATTAGTACAAATTAAAATAGTAAATAAATATATAATTATAAATAAATATAATAAATTTGGTGAATTTTGGTGAAAGGAACCGTTTACTAAGAATATGAATTACGACGTCATGTAACTCGACATACTGATCGAGTCAAACGTCTTATTTTGTTTAAAAAATACAATTACTAGATCTAGTAATAATTAATGAACGTGTTATTGAAACTCATCAATGCACACGGATTAGAAGTATGCAAAAACTTTGGCTGAGGCAACATTTGAATGAAAGTTAGCGGAACTAAAGTCCTTGTCAAAAATGAAAGTAAATAAACTTCAGCGCCTTTTCTTTTTATTTTAATTTATCAAAAATGTTCTGTTGCTTTCTTTTTATTAATGAACAAAGTCCTATTTGTTTTTATTTCCATAGAATGCTAATTCATTTAAGCTCTTGCATTTGCGTTGTTCAGATACAGTATTACAGATTGATGCTTTTAAGCACTATCCACGTGCTGAGCGTGTAACACGCTTTTCAGCTACAAACTGCTAGCCGCAGTTTGACAGACACCGTTGCTATGGCTGTTGCTAACAGCGTTCTATTTTGGATGCCCAGCAAATTGCAAAGTCATGCTATTACTCCTTAGTTTTAACCGGTTTTTATTATTAACGCTCTTGTTTTTAACGTATGTTATTGTTTGTTCAATTTTGATAAATTATTGTAAGGTAATTAGAACAAAGTATTACGTAAATAAGCAGAACGTTATTAATCTACTACAACGAAAATATTAAGAATTTATACTATAACGTAACATTTCGTGTTCGTGTAAGGAAAACGTGAATGAAAATGACCTCTTGTGTATAAAAATAAAATATTTTTCCGACCTACCGACCCACCCTTTATTAACATGGGTCGCGGGAGGGGAAACAAACAATATTTTATTTTCGGCCTGGGTGTTCCAAATTATACACGTAAACGTTATCTGTGGTTTCCAACCACTCTTTCTTTATACCAAGACAACTTGAATGCAATCCGAGGGCATGGCAATATGTTAGCAAATAGTTTATAGGTGATATTTGAAGGAAAACTTAAGCAGTTTTTTAACATGTGTAGGTATTACAAGTTGAGGTGACATCTAACAGCCACAAGAACACTCATATCACGACAGGATTACCTGGTGTTTACGATCCACCCCGTCCAGAAACCAGTCCCAAAAGTCACGGAAGTGAACCCACAGTATCAACACTGTCGTTCCCATGGTTACGTTCGGTAGAAAAATAACACCACCCACTGGTGTACCTTAACCACGCAGACGACCTTGTGACAAGTAACCCTACTTCCGGTTGCAAGCTAGAGTAATCCGTGAGCACTATGCGGCAAATTTACTCAGTTTGGTTTCATTTTCTATCATATGTTTATTAATTTTTTAACAGTTACAATCAAAAGTCCATGAAAGAACTACAAGTAGTCATCCATCGGCGAGCAAGGCCTGTGTTTGTAAACGTTCAACACACCGTGGGCAGGTAGGAATGGATAAACCCACACATAATTATTACACGAGTTTGCCCCCGTTTAATGTTCTTGCACAACAAATTACGTTTAATCTGCATACATCGTTGCTTGCAAATGATCAACTACGAGCTCGGCACTGCAAGGTAAACTTTGCAGTCAATCATGTGTGTGTATTGCATTTACAAAAGGCATGTCCTTTTTCATCTTCAATATCCATTTGTACACTTACTCTATCGATTGGGTGGTAATAAACTGTCGAGATCAGCATAAATCGTATTGAAAGGAATACATTCAAGTGGCTCTGTATACCCAACAACAACAAATAGCAGTCTTTACTACCGATTTCTGTTGACGCATATCTAATGAGACATTACAGCACGATGGTTGGTTGGAAAACACGTTGTCTCTATGCATTGTTGAAAGGCATCCTATTTCCCACATTGTTGTCACGGAGTACTTTAATCATTTTCATCAGCGTCACGTATGTGTATTAAGTAAGAACTATTTAGGAAATATAAATCTAATCAGTAGTTATTTTCCATTTTTAAGAGACCAAACCACTAGATCTACGTTTGCCCAATAATTCGTTAGTATTCGCTTAAACGGTCACATGTATTTCCAAACGATTGAATAATGTAAATATCAGTTGCAATTAGGAAACATGTACTTTATACAAACAATAAATTTAAAATGCTAAATGCATTATTTTCCATGCACGCTGATAACACACGCTGCATTATTTAATGTCACGCAACAATTGTAGCAAGCTTTTTATTATTAATTGCAATGTATGCAAAGCAAAACACTTTAAAATTCCCTCTGGCAAAAAAAACCCTGTTCAATATATTTCAACGGTTTCACAAATTACGAATCTTTATTTGCTGTATTTGCCACTTTTAATCACTGATCGTGTTTTACTAGCAGTTTATCGACAAATGTTAATGCCAATCCTATTATGAATACACAGTCACGTATTCTGCAATATAATCTGGCCAAAACGTAAGTTCAATGCTCGAGACGATGAGAAACTTCCAACAAGCACAACGAAATGTCATTTAATTATTATTTTTTTAATTTTTAAACAAGGTTAAAACAAATGATAAAATCTAATAAAAAATGTTTTCTACAGATTTCCTATGTAATCTTTATTAATTTATACAAAAAGAAAAACTAATAAATACAAGAAAATAGCATATTAACGCATTTGAAGTTTGATTTTCATACTGAGCTTTGTCAAGACGTTTAACCACTGTTATAACTTTAATTGCACACTGAACGCAAATGGTAATAAATATTTAATGACTCCTATAAGAGCAATGGTAAATTTATACAGGTCAAGAATTCACAGGATTACGAAGCAAGTGTTTAATATTGACTTCATCAACCAGAACAACGTGAATAACTGGTCAAGTGAACTCAAACAAGTAATGAACACGTTAAATATAAATGGTTACTTTGAAAACAAATCTATTGTGGCTGCGTCAATGGTCCAACAACACCTCCATGCATTCTATGAAAACAAATGGAAAACGGATGTGCAAAATGTTCCGAAACTGCGGACATATATACTATTCAAGGAAAATTTCTGTTGTGAATCATACGTCAACATGAATTTGTGTAAAAGTGAACGATCTGCGATATGCCAATTCAGAAGCGGAATCCTCCCCCTAAGAATATAAACAGGTCGATATGTCGGTGAACCAGTGGAGCAACGACTGTGCAAGTTCTGTGAGAACGCGCACGTTGAGGACGAACTACATTTTGTATTTGACTGTCACCTGTACAATGATATAAGGACTACTCTTTACCACCATATGTTTTTCATAGAGGGAGATTTCAACAGTGCTGATAAACTTAAATATATAATGTCGAACTTTCCACGCAAATTTGCTAAATTTCTTGTTCAAGCTCTTTTGTTAAGAAAACAGAAGATGTACCAGACATAGAGGGACTATCTATCAGTAATGTTTAAGAAAGAAAAGTAAATACACTTGATAACAATGGATATAACTTATTTTTATTCTATTGCATTAAACACATTTACTCAAACATATATACGACTTCTGTTTGCTTAACTAATAACTTGCACTGAACTGTCTGAACGTTCCCAAGATGTATATATCAGTATCCGTTTACTATACAGATAATTATATTATATTATGTCATTTCAATAGATGTCTTTCTTTGGTGACATATAGGCCCATTGGGCCGGGTGTTATTTGTTTTGTTTACGAAATACCATGTACTCTTGTATTGTTAAAACACATGTCACAATAATAAACAATTACTTATATCTCACAAGTTAAACGTAGCATAATTGACAAGTTTATGTCAAAACTACAAACGTAAAGGTTACGTGTTAAGTGAACACTTCGGTAACATGACGCTAAGAGCAATAGAATGACGATTTCCATGTATAAATTACTAATTCTGAATACTTTATACAAGCAAGTAGTTTATTGCTTTGAATGTGCTACATGATAATTATCTACATATGTTGTATAAAATCACACAGCTTCTTTGAATCTAGCTTACATATCCGTATGCTGTTGGTTCAATAAAGGTTAGCTAGATGCATCTAGCTAACATTTATTTACCCAACCGCATACGGATATGAACGAAATTAAAGGTTATTTGTATAAATATTTAATTTACTTGTTTTTATATTAAAACTTCTGTTCTGGTCCCAGTTGCTCAAAACTTTAACGGCCAATTAAGTTAACGGCCGTTAACTTTTGGATGAAGTTTTTGATGTAAACTAGATGTTAAACTTTTAAAATTTGCTTTTATTTGAAATAAATTGATATGCTGAAATAATTGTCAAATGCTTCATTTGCGAGTTGCTTGTAATATTAGTTTTATTTACATCTAAAGTTAACAGGCCGTTAGCTTAACCGGCCGTTAAAGTTTTGAGCAACTGGGCCCAGTACATTATTCTGAGCTAAACGTTATTATACGTACAGTAGTCACAACGTTCTTAAAATATAGCAAGAAATAATCCGACAACTTATCACAGATTTTTTTTACAATTCTTAAATCTATTTAAATATATAAATGAACATGTGGCAACACATATCACCCTCCGCTGGTGTCGTAACTGACCACTAACGACTGTTACTCGATTATATGGGCGCATTTGCTTGAAAATCAACAATTATTTGAGATTTCCTTAATACTTTAGTTGACCAATATGAAGTGACATATTTTCTAACCTACGAACCCCGAAATAAAAGTCTGTCATGCTAATCACTCGCCAGACAATGTTATACGCACTGATGTGAAGTTTTACATCACGTTAGCGATACACATGGTTTCAAACAACAAGAACAGAGGTGTTCCGCTTATTAAATCATTTCTCGTTACAAAATAATTTTAACTATTACAGCTACTGATTCCTTAACGGCACGTTATTTTGAAACTATTTATGTTGCAGGAGTGTTATTTCCCTTCTAGATATATACTTCTATTTTTGGAATATGTGACAAAAGTTTTGTAAATTGGCGATTCGTCAATCTGTGAATATGGCCCTTTAACTAGAGCACCAGGTCGGCCCATAGTACGATACCATTCGTCATATAGTGCGACAACCTGCAGACGGGAGCGTAACTTCGAGATAAATGTACGTGACAATGAACGTGGCATACAGCATTTACTTTACTGAAACCAAAGTGCATGCAATAAATATCTTCTTACAACTATTATCTGGTTGTTGCAAAAATGTTTTAAACTCCAGTCTCAAGTTACTGAAAATCTCATCCTTATTCAATTTCATGAATACATCAAGGATAAACACTATACGCATGCAAAGCATACACCTGCATTCTGCGCCGCTTTATGAAATCTTTATAACAAATCTTTTATTAACAGTTAAAACGATCTTCTTCAAAATGGGTTGAATTTCGCCAGGGGATATCATTAAAATCCGGTAAATATTGGTTCATATTTACCTTGGTCTTTATATCGTTTAGGACAGAGGTACAAATCATTTCGACGGTTGTCATGTAAATAGATGAGCTTTAATGCTTTGATATAATGCACAAATATTTATTAAAAAAAGAGAGAAGAAACCTTTGGTAATCACGCATTTATTGAATGCTTGTGGGTTACATACATGCCTGCGCGTGATCTTACGAGGCCCAAGCATAACCTATGCGGTTTAGGACCAGTTGCCATGTGACCTTACGAGGCCCAAGTATAACCTATGCGGTTTAGGACCAGTTGCCATGTGACCTTACGAGGCACAAGCATAACCTATGCGGGTTAGGACCAGTTGCCATATGATCTTACGAGGCCCAAGCATAACCTATGCGGGTTAGGACCAGTTGCCATGTGATCTTACGAGGCCCAAGCATAACCTATGCGGGTTAGGACCAGTTGCCATGTGATCTTACGAGGCCCAAGCATAACCTATGCGGGTTAGGACCAGTTGCCATGTGATCTTACGAGGCCCAAGCATAACCTATGCGGGTTAGGACCAGTTGCCATGTGATCTTACGAGGCCCAAGCATAACCTATGCGGGTTAGGACCAGTTGCCATGTGACCTTACGAGACCCAAGCATAACCTATGCGGGTTAGGACCAGTTGCCATGTGATCTTACGAGGCCCAAGCATAACCTATGCGGGTTAGGACCAGTTGCCATGTGATCTTACGAGGCCCAAGCATAACCTATGCGGGTTAGGACCAGTTGCCATGTGATCTTACGAGGCCGAAGCATAACCTATGGGGGTTAGGACCAGTTGCCATATGATCTTACGAGGCCCAAGCATAACCTATGCGGGTTAGGACCAGTTGCCATGTGATCTTACGAGGCCCAAGCATAATCTATGCGGGTTAGGACCAGTTGCCATGTGATCTTACGAGGCCCAAGCATAACCAATGCGGGTTAGGACCAGTTGCCATGTGATCTTACGAGGCCCAAGCATAACCTATGCGGGTTAGGACCAGTTGCCATGTGACGTTACGAGGCCCAAGCATAACCTATGCGGGTTAGGACCAGTTGCCATGTGATCTTACGAGGCCCAAGCATAACCTATGCGGGTTAGGACCAGTTGCCATGTGATCTTACGAGGCCCAAGCATAACCTATGCGGGTTAGGACCAGTTGCCATGTGATCTTACGAGGCCCAAGCATAACCTATGCGGGTTAGGACCAGTTGCCATGTCATCTTACGAGGCCCAAGCATAAACCTATGCGGGTTAGGACCAGTTGCCATGTGAGCTTACGAGGCCCAAGCATTACCTATGCGGGTTAGGACCAGTTGCCATGTGACCTTACGAGGCCCAAGCATAACCTATGCGGGTTAGTACCAGTTGCCATGTGATCTTACGAGGCCCAGCATAACCTATGCGGGTTAGGACCAGTTGCCATGTGATCTTACGAGGCCCAAGCATAACCTATGCGGGTTAGGACCAGTTGCCATGTGATCTTACGAGGCCCAAGCATAACCTATGCGGGTTAGGACCAGTTGCCATGTGATCTTACGAGGCCCAAGCATAACCTATGCGGGTTAGGACCAGTTGCCATGTGATCTTACGAGGCCCAAGCATAACCTATGCGGGTTAGGACCAGTTGCCATGTGATCTTACGAGGCCGAAGCATAACCTATGGGGGTTAGGACCAGTTGACATGTGATCTTACGAGGCCCAAGCATAATCTATGCGGGTTAGGACCAGTTGCCATGTGATCTTACGAGGCCCAAGCATAACCTATGCGGGTTAGGACCAGTTGCCATGTGACCTTACGAGGCCCAAGCATAACCTATGCGGGTTAGGACCAGTTGTCATTTGGAGTGCAATGAGCTGTGGAGCTAACAGGAAATAGACTTAATTACATTTACAAAGATTTTTGCATAGGAGTTAATTTAAAACAAGCGTGTTTTTCAATTAAATAAATGTGTTTGGTGTTTCATTATATGTTGTAAAAATTATATCAAATATGTCAGCAACTTTGCTGTCGCGATATACCTTTAACAAGAGGTAATTAAATAGTTTTCGTTTTAGAGAACATACATCTATGATCGTATAGTCAGTAATTCTCATTTCAAATAGGCCTACATACATACCAGCAATCACACAGATTGCATATTGTTAGATGGTTTCTCAGCTTACTGTTTTTCTTTTGCAATTTTAAACTTTATGATAGGGCATTAACTTGTAATACCATCGTCTACATAGTATCCTATCGATACAACATGCCAAAATATTACATAATACAAGACAAATAATACATAATTCAGGCGAGATATTACATAATGCAAAAGTGATTATGTACATAATACCGTCAAGTTTCAACATTAATCGGAACTTAAGATCGTCATAGCAAAAGCGATATCTATGTGGTACGTAAAGTAACCCGCAGAGGACATTATGTCACCCGACTCTTCCCATTTAGCCCAAGCATGCATGTTGAAATAATTAAAGATCTTTACACGCAGATTTAGGGTGTTTTGACGTCCGTTTTAGCAAATTAATGGAAACTTGTCTGACTAGAAAATACTCCTTTGTGCAAAAAAAAACACATACACAAAATTAAAACCCCAGTGTTGTATGCGCTTCAAAAATCTTAAATTGAATTAGAAACTGTAATGGAATTTATATAATTTATCAAATATCCATTCATTTTTTTAAAGAGGACTATTTGTAAGCTATTTGAAACTTCGGGACAGAATGCTTACATTCCATAGATGAAGAAGGGTAACGCCATTTTTAAGACATGTAACCACACTGCATTCCCCCGGGGGGGTGGGGGGGGGGGGGTGGGGGGGCTGTGGAAAATGATACAATGCTATCGTGGCTTGAAGATATAGCAATACTTAATTACTTGCCTCCGAGTTTTACAAGTTTAGTGAGGTATTTATACGAAATACAAATGTTACCAAAGTGACTGATAACTGATCTTTAAAGCCACATAACGATAGTCAGTCAATCAAGTGAAATAAAAGGCAAATGTAAAATTGTGACACATCAGAGATAACGTATGACTTCTCACAAAAGTCGTTTGCGTGTAATGACATTACAATATAAAATCCGTTCATGTGAAAAGAGGTGTGCAGGTGAAAGTATGATGTCATAGAACTGCCTTACGATAACTACTTAAGGTTGGCGAAAATTTTCGTGTTACCACATAAGTTTCGTGTAATTTATCATATATTTTAATAGCGAGTGTGAATTTTGTCGACGAAATATATTTATTTGCTTAATGAAAAACAGGCCTGAAACTGCCCAGAACTGACATTAGAATTTCAGTTAATAAACTCGTATGTTGTATCACAAATATTAACTAGTTAAAATTTGCGTTGTAAGATAATTATCACGTTAATATTCGTGATATATAACTGGCAACACTAATTGGTTTGCGAATTACATTTTCGATACATGAAAACTACGTGGTATCGCGAATATTACCTAGATAATATTTGCGTTGTAAGATAATTATCATGATACTACTCTTGTTAGATAACTGGCAACACGAATTGGTTTGTGAATACATTTGCGATACATTAAAATTAAGTGGTATCATGAATATTAACGTGTTAAGATTTGCGTTGTAAGATAATTATCGTGAAAATATTCTGTATAGTAAGATAATGCGGAAGACCTCGCGCACCGATTCAGTGGTAACACGAATAATATCTAGTTAAGATTCGCGTTGTCAGATAATTATCATGATAATATTCGTATTAGTAAGATAATGAAGACCTCGTTATTTTTGCGAACCTTAAGTGGTTATCGTAAGGCAGTTCTATGCCACCATACGAAAGCAAAGAGCCCTATACCTCTTTCATACTTATCTTGACTACGTGTATATAGTTAGAGTTTTATCGGAAATCTTAAAATGATATACACGAATAATTGTGACACTGATGGGAAAAACATGTCAAACCCCTCGTTATTACCACACATTCGCAAACATCAATAACAACAACAAACCATCGTACATTGTAACTTTTGTATCGTACCAGTAACAATCTCAGCATCCTAAGTATTCACTTTCAACAAACGTCGCATTTAAGATAACAAAATATAAATGAGACGACATATTCCTTTGTAACTATGTTACCGGACAAAGAAATTGCACATGAGTATGATAAATTATTTCGCTAGTTACATAAACATCGGATCATTTATTGAACATTCGTGATAGACATTTTAGAAGTGCTAGATTTGAGTACTACTGGATTAACTAAATTAATGAAAATCGTTCATACGGTTATCAACAAAGAGACATGGAAAATCTAAATTTAAAAATACATTTATACACTCTCAGCTCACAGGTTAGAGGACACGCATACATTTCAAGGTTCCTTTCTAATCACTGTTTTAAATACATCTTTGCATCACTTATATATCAAGCTTAACGTACGTTATTTCGGTATATGACGTGTCCGATCGATATTTAACACGCGAATCCAATTAAAGACGATTTCTACAGTTTTTTCCCTTCCGTGATTTTTTTCATTTTTACATATTTTGCAGATCTTTCAATACCTAATACAATAAAAGCATTAGATATTTTGGAAATGCATGTAAATGACCTACCAGTGAATACATTTTAGGAAATCTTGATGCTGATTTTGTTTTAGCAAAAAAAAGTATTGACAATTGATTGGTAAAAAATAACGACATCCTATTGGTTGAAATGGGTAATTGTAAAAAAGCAATCCGTAACATAGTGAAACATAATATTACATTTGCCAAAAAATGCTTTGTCATCCTTTTTAACGAAAAGATTCTAAATTTTGTAGTTATATAAAAGTTTGGTTTTGAATATAGAAACAAATCGGTTCCGTGAAAATTCCTGAATTTCCGATATTTATTACATAATTATATTCTTAACAAACTGCAAAAGAGAAAACAGGGAGTCGCCGTGCTTTTTTTCGAGAAAAACTATGTAGTTTACATGTGCGTATTGGACATTTTTCTGTAAAAAACAGGATGGAATGACAGTCATAATTTATAACAATACACTTATAAAAGTAAATAGACATATATTAACAGCAGTTGATTATGACTATGTACAAAACGTTATTACAGCCAAAACACTTTCACAATCATTGCAAGCAA
Organism: Congeria kusceri; assembly: GCA_027627225.1. Lineage (NCBI taxonomy): Eukaryota > Metazoa > Mollusca > Bivalvia > Myida > Dreissenidae > Congeria > Congeria kusceri. The sequence goes on along the minus strand of CM051029.1, from coordinate 43,102,650 downwards.
GTGCACAGCTTTATATGAGTCCAATGTTCAGTCAGCGTGTTCCTACTTTCGTTTTCAGTGTCTATCAAACTTTCGCAAATAAAATCACAAGACACTCCTACTATGATCATGGCAATTATTATTAATATATTTGATTCTAGTTGGTAATTACAGTGTACACAATAGTTAATAAATAGTATTATCTGTCAAAACACTTCCCATTATGAAGATTTAAATCCAATGCGCGAAAAGATGCGCAGAAAAAACTACCGAAATCGTATTTAAATCAACTTCAAATACCTACTATTGATGTCCCTTGTAGTTTCAGTCTTCTTAATACTTTAAATAAATAAAACTCATATTTGGGGATATCGGCGTTTGTACGCATCATATGATTCGAAAAGGAATTAAGGTTACCTGCCCTAGTCTTGCGTTAAATAATTTAGTGAAACTAATTTGCCATTCACACCTCACAATTTAAATTCCATACAAGTCCACTCAGCATTTTATCTTTGAATTTATCTTAATATATATAATGATGGAAAGTAATTTGGAAAACGTCAAACTAGTCGCGATTCAAATGGGGTGTTTTAATTCCAATATTTAAAAAGGCGGACGGAAATTGGCCCATCGGACACCATGTCCTTCTGTGCAGATTGCAGTGGCCGGATACAAGCCCCGTTGATTTTGCAAAGGCGGGACTGAATAATTAATAACTCGCGTTCTTTTTCCATAGTATGTACCTGCACATGTTAAGAGTCTGATGTCGCAGCTAATATTTATATGACCACGTTACGAATGTGCGCCTTTTTTTGCTAATCGTCAAACAGTGTACTTTTCTGTACAACTCAGATGGTACTCGTTTGGTGTAATTCTTATCTCAAACTATAATACCCCTTAAGTAAACAGTATGTGCGAAAAGCAAACAGTTAAATCCCGGACAACACAACGTAATGAAATGAATACATTTAACCGACGTGTAACTTAAAGGGTGTATGTACGATCTTACAACAGACATAGCGACATAAATTAAAACAACCCGATAGAGTTAATTACCATATACTATGATTTAAAATAGAAGAAAAGTTAATAAGAACCTTGGTCGTTAAAGGCATAATTGGCTACTTTTTAATGAAAAAATAGTTTTCAGCTGTACAGCCGGAAACTCCAATACTTGCCATATAAACATTGACTCGATAGTTGTTTTAGGTTTGTCGACACTCGATTTGTGTATTTGTTCGATATTTTACTGTTTCCTTCGAAAGGCTTATGTTTATATGTATACTTTCAAGTGATATTGTCACTTTCATCTGGTTATTTGGAAAATAATTGATATGAAAGATCGTACATACACGCTATAAGTTTGTCATCCCATCAATCAGAAATGGTAAGAATGACCGTGCTCACCGTGGTGGTGATGGTAATATCCGACTGCAGCATTTTCGCTGGTTTTTGCTGAATTCAAACAATTTGCCACTTTTCTGTTATTGCCCAACTGCTTTGTCAAAAGAAGTACAATATTATTACAAACCGCATTGGTAAATGCACATAATCTTATCAGCTTAGCCCTCAAATCCGTTTGCAAAACGTTATTTACATGTATTGTCTATCCCAACGGAAGATACACATTATAAGGTGGATATTCTTCCGAAATCGTAGGATCACAGGTTACTATAACTTATACCATACATCAACCAATCGTTGCACAGGTTACTATAACTTATAACATACATCAACCAATCGTTGCACAGGTTACACACACGCACACGAATTTGTTTAAACCAAGAAATATCAAATTTCCACTCAACTATCCAGTACTATGTACAATGTATATTCACCGAACAGAATGAAACTAATGTTTAGCTCCAGTTTACAAACCACTATATGGCACATGCACGCGTTTGACTGCCATCCGGCCCGGCCTATGTCTGAACTGGCGTGCAAAGCCTAAAGGAACGTATCCAGTCAAAGATTGAGTCTGTTTAAATAAACAACAAACCGACGTCCAAACTAAGCTAGGAGGTCCTCTAATAACGAACCACCTCTCAAAAGCAGCCAATGATATGCCGAATTCAGCACGCAGAACTCTGTAACTGATCTGCAAGGTCAGCTAAAACGTATCTCCTCTCAATGTGTGCCAACTTACTGTCACATAAGAGTCGATTAATCACTCGTACTGGAATCGTATCAAGTTACGATTTTATACTCCTTTCGTTTTTTATTTTGTTTATAAAAACCGAATGTCAGTGATTGTATATCTGATTATATATATCGTTCTTAGTTTGCAGTTAAAATGCACTAGATAACGATATAATATATCAATTACTCATCACATCTGACAAAATGCAAGAAATGATATGTGCATTAAAGTATCTTCTGTTTTTCTAGAAACACAAAACTATGTATGACCAGATATCCCAATATAGAGTTTCATATATGCCACGTACGATTGTGTTGCAAAGAATTGACATTTATAGCGTCCTTAATGCTTTTTTTGTTGTCCCCTGATAATTACGGTAATGCGATGACATGGCACAATACAATTAAGGCGTGTCATGGGAAAATCGGGTTGTATGCATACATGTGCGTAAAGTGTCGTCCCGGATTAGCCTGTGCATTCCACACAGGTTAATCCGGGACGACACTTTCCGCCTACAGTGGATTAATGTTTATAAGATACTTCCTTAAAACAGAAAATAACATAAAAACGGACAGTGTCGTCCCGGATTAGCTTGAGCGAACTGCACATGCTAATTTGGGACGAGACTTTACGCACACGCATTAAAACCGGGTTTCCCATGACACGCCTCAATTATATTATATTGTATGACACACATACAACAGCAATTACTTCTATTTGTCAATTACGCACCCCCTCACAATACTGATCCCATTGACACTGACCAATTAATTAGAGGGCCGGAATGACACTGACCACACCCTGGTGGTCAAGTTGTGGCGACCTGTGGTCAATTGACCACTCGAGCTTCGTAATTATCGCTGGTAATTGGTCGTGAAATACCGTGACAAGCTTTGCTGAATATCAATGAGATTTTTTGAGGATCTAACATAGTGCAACACGTGTGTACCCGTATTTGCCTATGTCTTTAAAGGGACCTGTTCGCAGATTGGTATATTGAGATTTTACAACAATTTTTGACACATATCCCGAAAAGAAAATTGCATTATACATAAACAAGCGAAATAACACTACCGACGCATTTCTGAAATATATTGGAAGTATAGTGTCGTTTATGAAAAATTATCAATTGAAATGGATGAAATTATAAAGCGTTTGTAACGCTTTTCATCGTATTATTTACATAGCGATACAAATTTAGTACAGAGATTGTAAGTCAGAATGGCCGAGTGGTTAGAGCGACAGGTATTTTTTTTATCTCGGCTGTCGTAGGTTCGAGTCCCGGCGACGGCGAATCTTTAATTTATTATTTGTTCTTTCCATAATATTTGTTTTTAGTAAGTCCAACTGCTTTAGTTTTTGCAGAATAGAAATTTAATGACACTGTTCAAGAATACGAAAATCTGTGAACAAGTCCCTTTAATCTTGGTGTTACTGTTGTTGTAGGTGATGAAACAACACTACAAAACACTTCAGTCAGTTGCAAATCACCTTACGTGTAGTTATTTGTTTAAATATGCGATAAAGTAACTACCGAGAGGTATTGAAAAGCGATGTTCTTATTACAGTCACTGAATACACAATTTGTTAAAATTCACCGACAAAAAACTACGATTGTTATTAAACTGACCTTAATTTCAATTAAGGAAAGTGAGCATGAAATATCACACGTTTTTATCATAATTTAACAATAAAAAAATTATCGTGGTTTAATGTAATAAACATGGCAATGCAAGCGCGCAAGCAAATATTTCGCAAATATGTAGTTATAATCAAATGTTTAAATTGCATTGCTTAACGAAGCATATAAATGCATCACATGAAGGTGATTCAATTCAAAATAGAAATGCATATTAATCACTGTATGCCGCTTGTATTACAAATCTTGATACATACCGAATACATGTTTTAATAACCGCTGATATGTGCAGCACGAATGCTACCTATAGCCATAAACATTCTTCTTCTATTATTAATCATTTTAAATAAATTACAAATACATTATCAAACATGCGAACATTATACTAAATTCACAATAAACGCAAATTTTAGCAACTCAATATAACTCTTACCTCAAATCAAGTGGCAATTTACTTGTGATAATCCCCACCTCCTTCGGTTTATTTATTTACCTGTGCACTGACTGGCGTCTGCGTGTATGTCAACCGAGTTGTAACTCTCGTTAATATTGAAATTCGCCGCGCAAGAAATATGACTCGTGTCGTAACGAATGAGATTTAAAGGGTTCTTTCTGCATGGACCAGATCGCAATCTGATACAGCTATATAAATACCAGCGCTTTTGGGTCAAATAAATGCGAAATTAAATTCATTAACACGCGGTTATGTCAAAATTAAATTCAATGGGTTATCAAGAAAATGATAGAGGCAGTACGCTAGTTCGTTCAAGTTTCAAACGATAGGCCGACGTTGAATCAATGTGCAGGAATGGATCAAGTGGGTGTATTTCAACGTTTTCCGACGTGTTTTTTTTTCTGGAATCCCCGACATTCAAACCATCTTACTCGCAAGCGCACCAAATACTGGTTCTACCCAAGGAAGTGGCTCAACCATTCACAGAAGAAGAACCTCCTTCTATATAGCTTTAAATATACCATTCTATTCTACTTTGTTGTTGATTATAGTATGAAGTTCAAGGTACCAACTTAACTGACACGCAAGCATACATGCGTCGAAATGCGAGGTATTTGCATTGTAACAATACCCCCTGTATTCTTAACTTGAATGAAGACTCTGTGCAATGGTATAATATATAAATGAATAACGCCGAATGAAGCCTTTTGAAGCACAGTGTCTCGCAGATAAATACGTGTCTTTATATTCACGACTTGATAAATCACAACACATTGCAAAGTGTTAATGCATTCGACCATGCACGCCTGTCATTTCTTGTTTTGTATCTCGAGGTTTCTCAATTCATTTGAGGAATGCAGATCGTGTGGATAATAGATGTAATTTTCAATTTAACTTGAATGAAGAGTTTTTGTGTGAAAACCATTAAATTAGACATCATAAGCATATAAGTATAACGCGCAAATGTCAACGCTATATACCGTAAAATATCTATATTTTCGGACACTGTAAATTTTCGGACACCCTCTTTTTTACCCAAAATAATTATTTTTTGTCACTGTATATTTTCGAACATCCTGATTTTAAACCATAGTTAATGAGTCTTAATTTTCGGACATTTGATATGACAGTGGTATTTTAGCAGAATTCTAACCTGTTTGCGTCCAATAAATAATAGGTTTACCCGATTGTGTATACCGGTATTGATATCGTATATTAAATAAGCTGCTAAAATTATTCTATTAAGGAACCAGTCTTAACCAGTCTTAATTATTTACCAACAAATTCTGCTTAATTTATTAATCTTTGAACTCGGTCGACAAAAAATGCAGTATTGGCGTAATTTTCTGTAGAACAAAATCAAACATATGAAATGATTTAAAATTAATTGCAAACATCGCTAAAAATTAATAATACTTTACGGCGTGGTATTTAACAAGCAGGCGAAATCATTAATCGATACTATCCGTGTATATTCGGCAAAAAACGTTATACACCGGACATATCCGAACGTAATCGCAATATTGTCATAGTGTCTATAAATTTTCGCACACCTATAATTTGGGAATATTTTTGTGTATCGAAATTATTGGACGCGAAATTTTTTTATTATTTTTAAGTGTCCGAAAATATAGATATTTTACGGTATATGATGTATTTCGTGAGTATGAACCAGTAAACCTTTATTTGTATGTTGTTTTTAATGTTTTCGTGCAATCTACCACTACTGTCTTTCAGTTCTTAATGGTGATTTTTGTTCTGTGTATTTACCCGTTTATTGTTAACATGCGCATCGGGGGTCACACACGCGACAACAACATGTTGGTAATACGAGTTATGGGCCTTGATGCGGTGAGACCAGTCACATATGTGGATTTAAACGACACTCACATAACACATATTCTACTAAAACTACATTGGCCCATAATGGAAAGTTGTATTAACTTTATTTTAAAGTCATAGTTATTCCAGTTTACAATAAATTTTCGATGATACGTGTTAAAGAGCCCACTTTCTTCATATCCTAATAAAAGTTTATCATTCCGAACGCAAGTAAAGAAAATCGATTGTGTAAGTTTCCTGTTTCATATATTGTCTTCACAACTAGTCAGTAATGGTGTGCACTATACAAGAATATAATAATGTTATGAACAACGTCATCTGCACATTATGAGACGTATTGATGATAATCACGGGTCTCGGTCTTGCCCCACTGGGATACAGAGGCAAGGAGTTCCCACTAGTCCATACGTCTGGTATGTGATCAACACCAGTTCAACTGTATTGATACGATGTATTGCTATTACAGAGGGTTGATTAATGTCAGTTCGCCAAAGACTAATGATGTCATTTGTTTTATGACATCGATCCGACCGAAGTGTCGCCTCTAAGTGACAGAGCGTCACAGTCCGCTAGTGTGAGTACAGGTAACATAAATCACATTCACAGTGACAGTTCAAGAGGGTTTACTTACAGTTAATTGAAAATACAG
>CM051029.1:43033447-43090947 GCA_027627225.1 Congeria kusceri | reverse complement strand
TACAACTACAACAACAACTACTACTACTACTACTATTAATACTACTACTGCGACTGATGCTACTACACTACTACTACTACCACTACTTTAACTACTACTACTACTAGTACTACTACTACTACTACTACTACTACTGCCACTGCTACTACTACTACAACTACTACTACTACTTCTACTACTACTACTACTACTACTACCACTACTACTACTACAACTACTACTACTACTACTACTACTGATGCTACTACACTACTACTACTACTACTACTACTACTACTACTACTACTACTACTACTACTACTACTACTACTATTACTACTACTACTACTACAACAACTGCTACTACTACTACTACTACTACTACTACTACTGCAACTACTTCTACTACTACTACTACTACTACTACTGCTACTACTACTACTACTAATAATAATAATAATAATAATAATAGTAGTAGCAGAAGCAGCAGCAGCAGATATAGAGTAAGGGTTGTAGTAGGGGTAATCGCTGCAGTTGTTGTTGTTAAATGAAAAATAATCATAATTGTTTAAGCCAATGTTTATGCTTATGCTGTCAAACCGTGAATGGTGAACTTATGTCAAAATGCACATACAAAAGTAAATGCTAGCAACTTGTACAACGCTGTACTTTCTCCATCCTTACTTGCCGTTTATTGTGACAAATCAGCGTGCAGAACTAAAATCAACATAAAGAATTTGTAAGAACAGCATTAAATGTAGAATGATGACACAAAACCTTTTGAAATAAATTCTACGTTTTTCTAAACATCACACAACTGTCTACTTACACTAGACCTTTGTCGGAAGCAACCACCGGATGAGAACAATTTCCAGTACGAGCAGACGATTTTCGCTTCTACTTCCTTTTTGCAGTTCTCGCGCTCACGAGACATACGCGAGATTGACGCAAAACAACTTTCACTGTACACAAAGTCGACATTCAAACAACGGCGCGCTTGATTGATTTAAGAATATTTATGTTTGAATCAGTAATTGTTCGTTCATTCAAATGTCATATCAATAACTCGACGAATTTACAAAAATTATAGCTCGCGATTTAATTTCCAAAATTAAGTTACTCGTCTCAAAATATGCATGCTCATACCAGCTCTAACGACTACAACGGAATTTTCTATATTTTCGTTGTCACACACACCATCATTAAATAGTTAATAAGGTATATACAGTCATAACACCATGTTCACATTGTATATATCTCCTTCCCGATGTACGAGCGTGTCTCACTGTCTAACACGACATGTACGGTATATCACTGTGAATGAGTCAAAGTACCTAAAGGCATTTGGTAGAAAACTAATTGGTATATCGTACACGGTGAAAAATGTAGCATTTGTACATATCTGCTGTCTTATGTTCTCAGATGGCCATATGAACGTGAAGTACAATTGCTAGTCAGTAAGTTTGAGAAAAAGGCCACATGCCATAAATTTAGTTTTCTTTGTTTTCCGTTCTAAATTACTTATTATAATTATGTATAACAAAAGCACATTTTGAGGCTTGAATTAAGACGGAATTTTACAGTTCATGAAACGTGCTTAAACTGATTGCACACATTGAAACATTCTGATAACTTAAAAACCTTCTGATTATATTAAGGAATTTAATTAAAAAAGATATATTTTGTCACAATTGACATGAATATGCAACGTACATTAACTGAAAAGAAATGAGTTATGAATTGCTTTTAATTATTTTATTTATATAAATACAATTGTCATCTTACATTATCATTTCAAAGCATCCTGAAATGTAGTACGTAGTTAGCGTTCAGTAATATCAAAGCTTTTACGTATATTTCTTCTGTAGATAATCCTTAAATATACATGTATTCCACATCTAGATCACGCTTCTCTAACGTTTCACTAGAAATCGCCAAACGAAAGTACATGTATATTAATTCTCCTGTTTGTTACTTCAGCATACAAAACTGTGTAACGATTCTTCTTTGTACGTGCATCGTGTATCGTATTTTAAATTTGGACTTCTATTGTCGCGTTTATGGTGATTCAGCATGCATATTCAAAATAATGTATGTAAAACTGTATGACAATTTAGACGCTCCTGTATGTTTCAAATTTCTGCGGGTGCAAGTCAAAATGCTTACATTAATAATCGGTGCAATTTACCATTTGATAACGCAGGCCCAGATTACATTGATGCATACCGGTAGTCCTATTTAAGTATTTTGACATGGCATGGTATTCTGTTATTTGCCATTTAACGGCACTATGTTATTTGCCATTGCATAGTATTTTTTTATTCGCCATTGAGTGCCACTTTGTTTTTTGTCATTGCATGGCACTCTATTATTTGCCACTGAGTGTCACTCTGTTATTTATCATGGAACAGCACTCGGTTACGAGTGTTCGTCATTGCACGGCACTCGGTTACGAGTTTTTGCCATTGTACAGCACTCTTTTGTTTGTACTATTATATGTCACTATGTTATTTGCTACTGCAGTTCGCTCTGTTATTTGACACCTTACATCACGCTGCTTCTTACTATTGTAGGATACACTGTTATTTGACACCTTACACCACTCTGCTTCTTACTATTGTAGGATACACTGTTATTTGACACCTTACGTCACTCTGCTTCTTACTATTGTAGGATACACTGTTATTTTACACCTTACGTCACTCTGCTTCTTACTATTCTAGGGTACACTGTTATTTGAGATCCAATGTCTCAATATCCTTACACACTCATATTATATGAGTGACACTATAATTTGCCAGTTAAGTCAATCTTTTATTTGGTATGTGGGACCCACTCTTAATCCTGCGTAACGGGTTTGTGGGTGTCGTCCCAATGTATGTTTTCTATATGTTAAAATAGATAATTATGAGAAAAAAAATCGTGCCATAAAACATACAAATACTAGTAAATGAAGAAATATATCAGTAAAGTACAATACGTGTATATCCTTATAATACTTAACGAAGTCTGCACGTCGCGTACATCATTGGAAAAGAGGAAAGCACATAGCAGTATACGTCATAACAACAGAAGAGAGCCCATAGCAATATACGTCATAAAAACAGAGGACAGCCCATAGCAATATACGTCATAACAACATGGGAGAGCCCATAGCAACATACGTCATAACAACAAAGTAGAGCCCATAGCAACAAACGTCATAACAATAGAGGAGAGCCCGTAGCAACACACGTCATAGCAACAGAGGAGAGCCCACAGCAACATACGTCATAGCAACAGAGGAGAGCCCATGGCAGCATACGTCATAGCAACAGAGGAAAGCCCATAGCAACATAAGTCATAGCAACAGATGAGAACCGATAGCAACTTAAGTCATAGAAACAGAGGACAGCCCATAGCAACATACGTAAAAGCAACAGAGGAGAGCCCATAGCAACATAACGTCATATCAACAGAGGAGAGTCCATAGCAACATACTTCATACCAACATGGTAGAGCCCCTGGCAACATACTTCATTGCAACAGATTACAGCCCATAGCAACATAAGCCATCGCAACAGAGGAGAACCCATAGCAGCATACGTCATAGCAACAGAGGAGAGCCCATAGCAGCATACGTCATATAACCAGAGGAGAGCCCATAGCAGCATACTTCATATCAACAGAGGAGAGCCCATAGCAACATAATTCATAGCAACATAGGAGAGCCCATAGCAACATACGCCATAAAAACAAAGGAGAGCCCATAGCAACATAACGTCGTATCAACGGAGGAGAGCCCATAGCAGCATTCGTCATATCAACAGAGGAGAGCCCATAGCAACATAAGTCATAGCAACAGTGGAGAGCCCATAGCAGCATACGTCATAGCAACAGAGTAGAACCCCTGGCAACATACTTCATAGAAACAGAGGAGAGCCCATAGCAACATAAGTCATAGCAACAGAGGAGAGCCCATAGCAGCATACATCATAGCAACAGAGGAGAGCCCATAGCAACACACGTCATATAAACAGAGGAGAGCCCAAAGCAACATAAAGTCATATCAACAGAGGAGAGCCCATATCAACATACTTCATAGCAACAGAGGAAAGCCCATAGCAACAGAGGAAAGCCCATAGCAACATACGTCATAGCAACAGAGGCGAGCAACACAAGTCATAGCAACAGAGGGGATCCCATAGCAACATACGTCATAGCAACAGAGGAGATCCCATAGCAACATACGTCATAGCAACAGAGGGGAGCCCATAGCAACATACGTCATAGCAAGAGAGTAGAGCCCGTAGCAACATACGTCATAGCAACAAAGGAGAGCCCAAAGCAACATAAGTGATAGCATCGAAGCAGAGCCTATACCAACGGCGACCTTGAGTCTCGTAAGTCGCTTGACGCTTTGTATATTCAAGAAAAGCACAAACTCGAAGAGCCAGTAGCTTACCCCATGTCGGTGACAAAATTGTTGTTTTGACTGGCCTTACTCAGTGTATGTACACCATAAACAAGTATGCAAAAGAAAATGTCCACTACAATGTTATGAATGCGTAAGTACCTTACACGGTTCAGTACAGAAATTGCGGTCAAAAATTATTATTACGGGTGATTCAACCTACACAATAGCTTTCTATTAATCGGATTCACAGTTTGCTTTTAACGTTCATTCAGTTTACTTTACTGCACAACTATGTGGGAAGGCTTAAATAGCGAATGATATAGTTTCTGAAATATTTATAATTTCCCCATAGAGCTAATTCACTGAAAAATGAGGTAATCAGTGAATATGTTATGTCATAAACTCTGTCACAAATACTGAATACAGCGTATTCAGATCATCATCATCATTATCGACGTCGTCGTCATCTTATTATCATGTTTATCATTACCATCATCATTATTACCACCACCATCATCATCATCATCATCATCATCATCATCATCGACGTCGTCGTAATGTCATCATCATCATCATTATCATCATCATCATGGACGTCGTCATCTCATTATCGTTTTTATCATTACCATCATCATCGTCATTTTTACCATTATCATTATCATAATAATCATCATCATCATGGTCACCACCATCATCGTCATCATCATCATCATCAAATCATCATCATTATTATTGTCATCATCGCCGTCGTGTTCATCAAACTCAAGATTACATTATTATGTTTGCGTTGTGCCGAACAGTTTACATTCAATCTCAATTATAACAGAAGACCGAATCAGGATCACAAAATACATTTAAAAAAATGACTATATAAATAAACTACCGGTATTTATAATCATTTTGGCCCTTATGTGAATGTTTAACTGGTGTCTGCTTTTGAGGGGTGGAAGGGGGGGGGGGGGGGCTTAACAATAAAACAAAACGTATACATATTTAAACAAAAACGTTTTGATTGTTGAAATACAGAGTTATTCATCGATGTTTGGTAATAGTGTGTAGGTTTAAATTGCATAATATTTTCTTTTGCGTAGCTTAACTTCAATACAAATCACTTATGTACTGACAAATTACATTAAACCTGAAAACAAAGTACATTTTATATATAATTTAAAATAATAAATTGGGCATTTCAACAAATCAATACACTTGGCGGTGATTATGGTAATTTGGCTAGAACAGTTTTTCAGTGAGTTGTTTATGCTCCCTCCTCCTCCTCCTCATCGAACTCGCCCTCCTCCTCGGCGGTTGCGTCCTGGTACTGCTGGTACTCGGACACCAAGTCGTTCATGTTCGACTCGGCCTCGGTGAACTCCATCTCGTCCATGCCCTCGCCAGTGTACCAGTGGAGGAAAGCCTTGCGACGGAACATAGCGGTGAACTGCTCGGAGATACGCTTGAACAGCTCCTGGATGGCGGTGCTGTTGCCAATGAAGGTGGCGGACATCTTGAGACCACGTGGTGGGATGTCGCAGACAGCGGTCTTCACGTTGTTGGGGATCCATTCAACGAAGTAGCTGCTGTTCTTGTTCTGGACGTTCAACATCTGTTCGTCGACCTCCTTCATGGACATGCGGCCACGGAACATGGCGGCGACGGTGAGGTACCTGCCGTGACGTGGGTCGCAGGCAGCCATCATGTTCTTGGCGTCGAACATCTGCTGCGTAAGCTCAGGGACGGTGAGAGCCCTGTACTGCTGGCTACCACGAGATGTAAGAGGAGCAAAGCCAGGCATGAAAAAGTGGAGACGGGGGAAGGGCACCATGTTGACGGCCAGCTTACGGAGATCAGCGTTAAGCTGACCAGGGAATCGGAGGCATGTAGTGACTCCGGACATGGTGGCAGAGACCAGATGGTTCAAGTCTCCGTATGTGGGGGTGGTGAGTTTCAGGGTCCTGAAGCAGATGTCGTACAGAGCCTCGTTGTCGATGCAGTAGGTCTCGTCGGTGTTCTCGACCAACTGGTGAACGGAGAGGGTGGCGTTGTATGGCTCGACGACGGTGTCGGATACCTTTGGTGATGGCACAACGGAGAAGGTGTTCATGATGCGGTCGGGGTACTCCTCACGGATCTTGCTGATGAGGAGTGTTCCCATACCGGATCCGGTACCACCACCCAAGGAGTGTGTGAGCTGGAATCCCTGAAGGCAGTCGCATGACTCGGCCTCTTTGCGGACGACGTCAAGGACGGAGTCGACGAGCTCAGCGCCCTCTGTATAGTGACCCTTAGCCCAGTTGTTTCCGGCACCGCTCTGGCCGAACACGAAGTTGTCCGGTCGGAAGATCTGACCGAAGGGGCCGGACCTCACGGAGTCCATGGTTCCGGGCTCGAGATCCACAAGGATGGCACGTGGTACGTACTTGCCACCGGTGGCCTCATTGTAATAGACGTTGATTCTCTCGAGCTGGAGGTCGGAGTCACCGTGGTAGGTTCCGGTGGGGTCAATGCCGTGCTCGTCGGAGATCACCTCCCAGAACTGCAATATAAACAGTCGCACATTATGACATACCACGCAAAAGATTTGGTCAACAAGGTGGTGGAAATATGTAACACAAAATACCCCAACTACCTATGGCAAACGTACTTGACAAGATTCCAGATAGTCATTAACAGGTGACCAAATTTATGTTGTGTCCACGTGCCATACCCAGATACGAGACGTTGCCAAGGCCAAATGTTGAACAAAAATACCTTAAACAGCAGATTGCGTAAACCTAGACTATTAGGCCACCCTAATCTAGCAACTGTCGCCCGGATCGAAACAACCACAAGTGAATTCCTTTCTAATATTTCATACTTAATGTTCATTTCATATTCAAAATCACTCAGCCGGAGCCAACGTGTATTTGACAAGTCATTCAGAAGCATAAGTGGAGACCGGTGAAACAATAGATTCAATGGGACTTCTGTTAAAAGCGAAATTCTATACGACAAGAACAGAACAGTCAGTTATTGATTGAATTAAGACATGTACCAGTATACATGAAAGACAATATAACGTTTGGCTAGTTAAAATGAAGCTGGTTATTATAAAGATTATTTGTATAATAGATCCTATAGCGAAACTGTGAAAACTCATGGACCATACAAATACAATAAAATATAGGCATCTCTTATTAATTCTCTACTTCAGCAGATTTATTTTCAAACTATATAATCCGGAGAGTGTAAGTCATTCACGTACACAAATACTAAAATTTAAATACAACACTATATATACGAGTATATATAATTGAGACGTGTCGTTGGAAAACCGTGCTAAATGCACGTGCGTAAAGTGTCGTCCCGGATCAACCTGTGCAATCCGCATGGGCTAACCCATGACGACATTTTCCGCTTTCATGTATTTTCTGTTTCAAGGAAGTCTCTTTTAAACATAAATCGACTGTATGCGGACAGTGCCGTCTGGATTAGCACATGCATTAAGCCCGGGTTTCTCACCACACGCCTTGTAAATATTCTTAAATGTTACAATACATATTTGACATTGTTTGCTGTTATTAAATGTCCAGTTTCTATTTAAATAAAAGACATACCGTTAAACCGCGAATATAACAAATGTATGTATACATTTTATTGACGGTTTTGTAATATGTCTTGAAATTTGAAAATCTAAGTTAAAAAAGAAATAAATACATTTGTTAACTAAATGTGTATGTTTAAAAAACGTAATATATAGGAGACATATCTCCACTCTATAAAGATACCGCGATAATTAGATCTAATAAAGATTTAAAGATATTAGGTATGTAGACAAAAGTATGTGACAATTAAATAGAAAATAAAATAAAGATTGAGAAAACAAATTAAAAATCAAATAAATTATTGAGGAAAACAAATCACACGATTCAAATACGTTACGCATAAATAAATCCCCCCCCCCCCCCAAAACACACTCAAAGCAATTATAAATTATTATAACAAGATACTCGCTAATTTTTCTATAGACAAAGAACAAAATTACTGTTGTTAAATTACCCATAAACAACGTAAAAAGAAGTCCCGATTCTGAGCGGAGCATAGTAAAAAGAAGTTCCAATTACAATTGCAAAAACATATGTCTAATCATGTTAGAATCGAAATAAATTTCGAATTATCGTTGTTTATCGGCCAATAAACAACTCTCTGTCGTTCTGAAGCGTGGTTATTAAACAACTAGGGCTAACGTCCTCATTGTTTATTTCCTACGCATCAGAATTCCAAATCGTTGTTTAATGGTCGATACACAAATCGAACATTAATTCTTAACGTTTACAGCTAATAAAAACAAATGAACAAAACCTAGTCCTACCTTAGCTCCGATCTGGTTGCCGCACTGACCGGCTTGCATGTGCACGATCTCACGCATGTTGAAGTGTTTTTTTTATATTCTAAACGAGTCTTCGACCAAGTTCACTCTTCGACGGAACGCGGCTTTGTGACGCACTGCGCCCAACAACGTTTTATATGTTCTATCGGGGTTTGTTTTATTGTGTAACTAAAGGTGGGATCTATAGTGAATCCGTCACGTGACTCAAATATTTTATTTCAATCCTTGGTGTTTGTGTACGCGATACTTAAACACTTTCTTTTGTTTTACTCTCTTTTGTAATAGGACACTCGCACGATTTCGTACAATACACATTGTAATCATCTAAAAAGCGGCGTTATACGTATTTATGGTATTACTACTTATAAGCGTTTGGGATATTGAGATTACAAAGTAACAATTAAGAAGATAGTTTCGACTTAATTGGCCAGAAAAAAACTGACCATTGATTTCTATTGTTCGTCGTAACAAAAGATTACATGTACACGCTTAAAAATTTTGTCTCCAAATGAAAGCAAGTCGATTCTGTTCATGCATATTATGTTCCATTATTTTGTAAGACATAGACAAGACATACAATTTTAACCCAAAAGCGTTTCCGTCTGATCAGACATGAAGCCTATGTTCACACACTTACGAGCATTAAAAACAATAACATTTTACCACATATTTTTACGATAATCTATAATTATTGGTCATTCTTAAAGCTTCTTCTCAACAATGAAACTTAGTTATGTTCTATTTTAATATGGCATAATATAAATCGTTTGTAATAAAACAAATGCTTAAACACAATACAATAATGGCAACTTTCGAGAAGCAGAGACGCTTAAAGATCTCAGAGAGGTCTGGGTACCATTGTTTTCTAGTCGGATGAGCTTTTTTGAGAATCCCGACTGATTTCAGAAAACTTAAAGGCCTTGGTTTCTGATAATATTTTCATCAGGGAATTTGCAATTTGGTTACCTATACTTGCATACAAAAAATATTTATATTAAACGATTAGTTTATAACGGCTTTGTGTATAAATATATCAGGAATGTAAACGCCGATCTTTAAATGAATCACGACATTAAGGAGTTTTGAAATTATCATAAGGGGAATCATATTTAAGTACGCCGTATACTAGTATTATGACGGATCTGTCAATACAATACAAAACAATGAGATCGTTAACGATATTTGTGCCAGATGTCTGTGTATAATTCACTGACTTAAAGAGCACGCTTCATATACAATGTAGGCATCAATTCATAAAAAAAAATACAACCCAGATTATTATTATCGAGATTTATCAAGAAACGACCGCGTCGATATCGTTGCCAACTTTTAATCGTTATCACAAAATGGGCGAAGCGAACTTGTTTGATAACATATTATATAATGTCCCAATAACATGTTCTTAAAATCATGTACATGCTACGTTTGGAAATCCATTATTTTAAGTATGACTTGACCGGTAAAACAATAAATGGGTATCCGCACAGGCTAATCCGGAACGACACTTTACGCACATGCATTAAGCCCGGTTTTCCTCCGACACGCACAAAATATTTTCGCTTTCCTAGTTCCATATACATATATAGTTCATAGATGGGTATGAGAACACGAACAAGCATGTGGATTGGACAGAACTGCTCTAAATGAACCAATTTGAATTTATTAACATTAAATTACAAACATTACAAATGAACTAAATACCATGCCTGCGTCAGAATGTTTAATAAAATGAACGAACTTTTAAACTTTTAAACGTCGCTAGTAATAACATCACAACTCTAAAGCTATGGTTCAATACCAAAAAGTTAATAAATTAGTATGAAGATGAAACGATTACTGCAACAGTTGAAAATATTTTATTTAATTTAGAATTATTTCTTTTTATTATAATAATTATGCTTTCAGTGAAATATCGAATTTTATTTAATGCTAAGTAGTGAAATATAGAAAAATATCAGTGAGATATATCCCTATATCACTCACAGTGAGGAACTACTTTCTTGGGTCCCGATTTAATACAGTAAATGAAACAGACCGTCATCGATGCCGGGCTCAAAACTGTTAAATGACGTCATTATTTTGACGTCCTGACGTTATGATTCCCGCAATATTTTCCAATCAAATGTAAAACAAAGGTTAATATTTAAAAGCATAAAATAAAAAGAAAATGGTTTGTTTTCGGTGTGATAACGCGTGATATCATCACCGGAAAGGGAGACAATCTACATATATTTTATAAAATATTAATTGTCTCCCTTTCCGGTGATGATATCACGCGTTATCACGCCGAAAACAAACACATATCCTCTATTTATTGTTGAAATAAAAAAATTATTTTCACTGTTGGAGCAGTGAAAATATAAGATTTTATATTTTCACTGCAGTGAAAATATAACATAAAACGGACTATTTTTCCATAAATAGCATCGATCTACAAGTAGTTACAACCCTTGGCAAATTTATATAGATGTACAGTATGTACATGCATGTGTTTACACAAAACACATAAAATACAACAAAATTATAATTAAGTGAAAACGACTCACAAAATATGACACTTTTTTGCCACCATACTAACGAGTGACAGTTTTGGAATCATTTATGACGTCATTTTTATGACGTACGTCATAATACACGAACTTGTGACGTTTAAGATTATCTTGCGCAATTGTATTTATTTATTGTCCAAAAGCATAAAATAAACAGAAAATTTGATCAAACGTTATCATTTCACTCGAGCTAGAATGAAATGATCGGGTTATCATTCACTGGTATTCTCCACTCACTCACAGCATAGCATGAAATAAAACCCGATCATTTCACTCTAGGTCGAGTGAAATGATAACCTTTGATCATTTCACTCCTGGCACAGGTACTTGACACAATTTTTTTTTCCTTATATCTATAATAAAAGAAAAGGTATCCAACGATGATGTAACAGGTGTATTAAACGAGCATGTTAAACTGCTTAAAGAAAGACCAAATCACTAATATATCGTTGTGGTCGCCGACAAGAAACATCCATCTACGGGTTAACACTTTTTATTTGATGAAAATCCGTCAAATATATCCAAAATAGCTAAAAGTTTCACCAAAACGACCCCGAAATCCACAGGTACTTGACACAATTTTTTTTTCCTTATATCTATAATAAAAGAAAAGGTATCCAACGATGATGTAACAGGTGTATTAAACGAGCATGTTAAACTGCTTAAAGAAAGACCAAATCACTAATATATCGTTGTGGTCGCCGACAAGAAACATCCATCTACGGGTTAACACTTTTTATTTGATGAAAATCCGTCAAATATATCCAAAATAGCTAAAAGTTTCACCAAAACGACCCCGAAATCGAAGTGTGTAAATCTCGACGTCCAATGACTTTCATAACAGAATGTGACTCTTGGTCGATTTTTCACAGTTTAACACTAGCTAATGCTATAAACTCCACGTACGTTTGTCAGTGACAAATTCTTCCTTCGAAATATGACGGTCTTTAGTCACAGCTGAACGTTAAACTTAGGAAATGTAGAAAAAATACGCTAAATATTATTTTTTGTAACACGAAGTCTCCATATTATTGTAGGAACGCGGTGAATCTATATCTTGTTTCTGATTGGCTGTTTTGATTTTCAACCAATGAGATGACTTCGATCCGTAACACCGCTTCCGTCTTAAAATGGTGGTCGTCATGTTGTAAAGTAGCTAAACAGCGTTTTTTCTTCTGATTTTCCGACGATTAACGTTCAGCTGTGACTAAAGACCGTAGTATTTCGAAGGAAGGCTTTGTCAATGACAAACGTATGTGGAGTTTATAGCATAAGTTTGTGTTAAATTGTGAAAAATCGACCAAGAGTCACGTTCTGTTATGAAAGTCATTGGACGTCGAGATTTACACACTTCGATTTCGGGGTCGTTTTGGTGAAACTTTTAGCTATTTTGGATATATTTGACGGATTTTCATCAAATAAAAAGTGTTAACCCGTAGATGGATGTTTCTTGTCGGCGACCACAACTATATATTAGTGATTTGGTCGTTCTTTAAGCAGTTTAACATGCTCGTTTAATGCACCTGTTATATCATCGTTGGATACCTTTTCTTTTATTATAGATATAAGGGTAAAAAATTGTGTCAAGTACCTGTGCCGAAATCGAAGTGTGTAAATCTCGACGTCCAATGACTTTCATAACAGAATGTGACTCTTGGTCGATTTTTCACAGTTTAACACTAGCTAATGCTATAAACTCCACGTACGTTTGTCAGTGACAAATTCTTCCTTCGAAATATGACGGTCTTTAGTCACAGCTGAACGTTAAACTTAGGAAATGTAGAAAAAATACGCTAAATATTATTTTTTGTAACACGAAGTCTCCATATTATTGTAGGAACGCGGTGAATCTATATCTTGTTTCTGATTGGCTGTTTTGATTTTCAACCAATGAGATGACTTCGATCCGTAACACCGCTTCCGTCTTAAAATGGTGGTCGTCATGTTGTAAAGTAGCTAAACAGCGTTTTTTCTTCTGATTTTCCGACGATTAACGTTCAGCTGTGACTAAAGACCGTAGTATTTCGAAGGAAGGCTTTGTCAATGACAAACGTATGTGGAGTTTATAGCATAAGTTTGTGTTAAATTGTGAAAAATCGACCAAGAGTCACGTTCTGTTATGAAAGTCATTGGACGTCGAGATTTACACACTTCGATTTCGGGGTCGTTTTGGTGAAACTTTTAGCTATTTTGGATATATTTGACGGATTTTCATCAAATAAAAAGTGTTAACCCGTAGATGGATGTTTCTTGTCGGCGACCACAACTATATATTAGTGATTTGGTCGTTCTTTAAGCAGTTTAACATGCTCGTTTAATGCACCTGTTATATCATCGTTGGATACCTTTTCTTTTATTATAGATATAAGGGTAAAAAATTGTGTCAAGTACCTGTGACTCCTGGTTATATGGAACTACTTTTTAGTTTGTTTTTATGTTTCTTTTTTGAAAGTATGTGAATACCCGAATCGTAAGTGTAAATATCGACCTTTTTAAACAACAGAAAACACATAATAAAATTCAATACAAATATAATTAAGC
This sequence comes from Congeria kusceri, assembly GCA_027627225.1. Taxonomy (NCBI): domain Eukaryota; kingdom Metazoa; phylum Mollusca; class Bivalvia; order Myida; family Dreissenidae; genus Congeria; species Congeria kusceri. The sequence continues at coordinate 43,077,116 of CM051029.1, read as the reverse complement.
GACAACGACGCAGTAGGAGTGGCACTATTTTCACACCACAACAGTCATCGACAATTTTGGAATCAAAATGACGTCATATTTATGACGTCATAATACACACAATTTGTGACGCTTTAGCATATCTTGCGCATTTTTTATGTATCGTTCAAAAGCATTAAATAAATAGAAAATTTGTTAAACACAGTTTAAGATCATATTTTATTTCATTCGTGGTCATATAAACTAGATATTTTCACTCGTGGCTGCACCACTCGTAAAAATATTGTTTCCATGACCACTCATAAAATAAAATGCGATCTTACACTGCAGTAAACAAATATCCTCTATATCATCACGGTCATGAATCAATCGCGCTGAAACTGCCATTCGCTTGAATTGCAGTAGACATACGATAGTAAGAAGTTAGATACTATATGACACGCTCTGAAGTAGAGCTCACCGGAGAGCTTGTACAAATAAATAGATACACCTCAACATATGATTGCCTATTCACACAGTTAAAGATGTCCCCACAGAGATCTGTTAATTAAATAACATAACTATGTACCCATGCACTGATTCACTGTAAAGAAGGTTAAAAACGCTGACCATCTGATCATGATTGCACACTCAACTAGTTGCAGAGATGAACAGTGGAAGATGCAGCGTCAGCATCATTATCGTCATCATCATCATCATTATCATCATCATCAGCAGCAGCATCGTCGTTGTCGAGTCATCATAACACAGTCTTCGCGAGGAAGGCCCAAAAATACGTTAAGTATTGCTAACCCGAATTACATGTACATTGGCCACTCCAAAAAACATTTAGTATGCTACAGTTATACATTTATAGCTGTGCACATTTTGAATATAATACTTTTAAGAAACGTAACAAAATTGTATTATACAAAGAATGAAGCATATGGGATACATTGTACAACTTATTATGTAAAACGGTTCACCCCAATAAACCCTCTTAAACTTAGGCAGATTGCTTTACACACCATGGGGGACAGTTTTTTACCCTCTTTTTTCATATGTTTATGCTACTTGCGTGCATCATTCCAAAGTCATTTGTTTATTAAAGGTATCTAATATATTTTGTTTTACCCATAAGTTAAAATCATGAAAACCTGCCAAAACACATAATGGAAATAATGGGGCCGATTTGACCAAATATATTTCAAAATGATTTGACCGATTTAACTTGGGGCCAATATGACTTGGGCCACTTTCACTTCATTCGATTGCGCATGCGTAGTCAATATCCAAATCCAAAATGGAGGACGAGTAACCGGAAAAGAACAAAAACACAGCGTTTTGTTCAATTTACGTATGTTTCTTTATAGTGGATGCATTTTTATATTGCTTATTTGTTCCATATAATAACATTTATTATTAAGTAAATATGTCGTTCAAATAGAGATTGTGAGTGTAACAAAATGTGCGGATATTTTGTATTAAAATGAATAATGTTGTTTCGTACCTGCTACTAGTACTACTCAAGCTCAAAAGGCGATCTGTTTGTTTTGACATTAGTTTGTATGTTCATAATGAACTTACAGAACGTCATTATGTGGCCAGAACTTCTAGACATGACTCGTGAAGAGTGTAAAAGGGTGCTTCGCAGAGTGGAACTCGAGGCCTATTCGGCAGTCGTGTCCGCGTTCCGAGCTCAGGGAGACCTCAATAAAGAGAAAAAGAAGATGCTGTATGATCTTCAACAAGTTTTAAGGTTTATATTATATGTCATTTTAGTTAAAGGATGTTGACTAATGTTTTGATTTAAATTATTTCTAAATGGCTCACTATTCTTACTGCATTATGGAATGAACCCATTTATACTAGAACAAGCTGGGTTTAAAAAAAAAAAAATCACTATTTTCATATTTGCATTAACTATATCACAGACGGTGAGTTCTCAAACAACGTTTTATTGTTATTGAATTTAATATTTTTCTTTAATTTTCAATGTTTGTTCACATAAAATTGTGTTGCATAAAATTAAGTTTAGTATTTGTTATCTTAATATCCACAGTATTTCAACTGAAAGACATAGAGCAGAAGTAAGGAGGGCAGTTAATGATGAGAAGCTGGCAACTATTGCTGACAAGTAAGTGTAAATCAGAAAATGGAGTTGTTGATTTGGTTTAGTTTAGTTTTGTCATGTGGCAGGGCTTTTGTTCTGTGGATGTTTGGTAAAGGGACACAAGCAATCCATGTGTATGGTCAAATTTTGTGGAAATATGATTTATAAGAAGTTTTTTTAGGGGATAAAGACTGACTATTTATTTGCCCTTGCTGTATAAGATTGATCACCCAGTTAGGTTGTTTAAGTGTCTGCACCCACCACAGATGTTGGATTTATATTTTTAGCCACAGACTCAGTAGATCAAATTGTATTGGAAATTATTAATTTTTCTTAGCCTAAGCAACAGTCTTTCAACCCAAGCCTCCATTTTTTTATAACTTTTTAAGTAACCCGTTTAGCATAACCTTATTTTTAAGCGACCCATTTAGTATCAAACTTTTTGAAAGTTATTAAATTAAGATATTTTCTGATTTTAAGTATTTTATAATGCTAGGAAGGTTTTAAACATAACTTTATATCTTTAATGTTACGTTAAAATAAAATGTTGTTTTTCAGCATGTCTCCTTCAAATACTACACAGGAGTGGTTAATTGAAGGTCGAAGATTGGTACCATTAATGCCCCGGCTAGTTCCACAGACAGCATTTACTGTTACAGCAAACCAGGTGGCTAATTTTCAAGCAGAAAAGAATGCATCCCTTCCTAGCCCTTCACATACTGGTGTACGGGAAAACATACGTAAGTAATGAATACATCTGTTTTATTATTTGAATATGCATCTCTTAAAATTGGATTGAATTTGTTGAAAGCGTTGAAATCTTGTGCATTAAACTGTGCATGTTCAGAATATTTATTGCTTAATGCTTGTTGATCTATCTGAATGTGTCTGATGCTATTAAAATATGACAATGAATGAAAGTGTTTGCGTTTAAAGTTCAGTTAATGGCCAATCATGAATTAGAAGCAAAGTGTTAATTTGGTTGAAACTTAGAGGTAAGTTTTTAAAAAGTAATAGTTTGCTCATGAAAGAAGATTAAGTAATCAGAACAGTTTTATTTTTATAGTTTGAATGTAGTAAATTTATATATAAATGAAAATATAGCTTTCGCAGTACATAATTCAGTTTCTTTGTCAGACTCATTTGATGTAGAATCACATATGATTTATATTCTTAACTTTATATATAATTGTCTAAATCAATTCAGTAAGTCTTCAGATAACCTGTGAATATTTTACATGTAGTTACTTTCATTCATAATTGAGTAAGAAGCTAAGGGACGTTTGTGTATTACAGCCATATCCAGCGGTCTGTCCTCACCACCACCCACGCCAGTCTGGACCTCTAGACCTAGCAGCCCCACTTCCAATGTGGTGGTCCTGCCTAGTGGCATGTCTATTCACATCAAAGGTTGCATTTCTTAATTGTCTTCTGTAGGATTTGTTGTTTTGTATTCATTATCCCTAAATATTCCATTGCATAATGCCCAAATAAAATCTGCTTAAAATTTTGCCACTTAGAAGTTGAGAAAATCATTGCTGAACAATCTTTTTTGCCAGAATTTGTTTATTTAAACAAGATTTGTTATTAATATTAAACAATAATTTATTTCTATGCACCTTTTTTCGGTGATTCTAACATATGCTAGCAGTGATCGAAATTAGAATTTCAAAATGCAAGCCCTTCGGGTTTGTATTCTTGAATAATGAACAAGCCCGAAAAAGAATGCACAAGCCCGAATATTCAAACCATTTGTTTGTGTTATTTTAATATATCCATCATGTTGTTTTTGTTTATTAATATAAATTATTTTCAAAATAGATGACATATTGTTTATAAACCTGTTTACTAGTGATTTGATATTTGAAAGTGAATTACTATGACAAAACACAATTTCATATGACAATGTAGACATCTATTAGTCCATATACATTTATTGCACAAATTAATAAATATCGTCATGACAAGGCAATCATAATTGCGGGTAGTCGGTGCTACACTGCTTTCTTGAATTCACTTTAATTCTGAATTTTTAAAATAGCATTTGAAGTTATGTCAGTCACTGGCTATATTTGAAAATAATTAAAACATGATTTATTGTATTGAAAACTATTTAAAAATATCACTTCAATTATAACAACTATAAAAATAACTTAATTAATTGGGAAATCAACATGTTTATCTATTATTAAAAGGGTTGTGATGATGATTAGAAATCAGTGTCTGTGATATTTTTTGTTTAAAACAAAATACAATAGTTTTTTACATTTTAGAAACTACAATAATGTTTAAAACACTTTCAGTCTGATAAATTTTAGATCAAGCCTTTCTAAACATTACCTCAACAAATTTAATCTTGCCTGAAGCCATTAGCAGGGAACACAGATCTGAGATACAATTCATCAAAGTTTATATGCCTGGCTGCAGCCTACCCTTCACATGATTCCGAGAGCAGGAAATTTGTTCTTTTCGTAGTGAGAATCGTGCATAATTTTCAGTTAAACTGTTCATTTTTATTTGTTTTATGGTATGATGAATGTCTAGGTAACAGTCGCTGTATTGTTTTGATGCAATGTTTCAACGTTTAACACATTCAAATTTTCTAACTTTCACTTTCAGTTTCAATTTATTCACAAAGTTACTTCCACAATTCAGCATTGGAAAAATTTAATCTTTCTTAGACATTTATTTAGCATTACGAAACAACAGTCTGATCTGCAGTTGGGTTGTCCATTAGCAATTGAGCTGGGAGTAATTAATTACAGTCAATTCGATTTTCGTAGTAAACAAGGAAGTTCAGCATCCGGGGATTTAATGGAAATTTAATAACAGTTAATTTGATTGGTTCATTTGTTAAACACCTTGTTTATGTGGCCAATAAGAATTAATGTTACAGATGTAAATTTACGCCATTAGGCATTCAGAGCTTTACTATTGTGCTGATATTTATGGCTCCCAGAAATCAAATTGAGATGAATTGGAAGCAACTAAGATTCATCCAATGCATTTTCACAGCTCTCAGGTCGAATGGCTTTAGCAAACTGAGCAAGTTTGACGGGCTTGTAATTCTACATAATGAACAAGCCCGTGCTGAAGTTTAAGAGTCTTGGGCATATGGGCTTGTGCTAATTTCGACCACTGTTGCTAGTATTCCAGTAATTAATGTGATGAACTAAAAAATTGTGTTAACATTGCTGCAAAATGGTAGGAAGTTTGCTTAATACAATCAGTATTTATTTTGTAGGTGGCCTGAACACTGAGGAAGATGAGGACATTCAGACCCGCAAGCGACGCCATAGCACCTCGTCTGAGAACCTGTTCTCCCCACCGCACCCTCCCCCACAGGTTACCTACACCACTACCATGGCCAGCGCCACCACTGTGTCACCTAAGAAAATCACCATCACCAAGAGCCCACAGGCTCAGCCCAGGGTTGTGGCTAGTGGCAGCCAGACACAGAAGGTAGCTGTACATGTATTCATCGATTGTTCCTGCTGGAATATCTTAACAAGTGCTTAAAGATATTTAAATGTGATAATGTACTCAAAGTATGACATTAAATATTATTTACTAAATATGAAATATGGAAACACATGTAAGTACATGAATGTAATTATTAATCTGGTAAATTTTATTCTTGTCACTTTCTTTGAAATTTGATGCTAGTAAATTGATTTTATAATTTAGACACTTGATAAAAGCTATTTGTATGGTTTGGTATTATTGTGTTAATTGCATTTGAAAATTGATTATTGACATGGTCATTATTAATAATTTGGTCAAGAATGATTTTATTTTTTTTCAAACATTCAAAATACTTTGGCAAAGAGGGAGCATATTGGTAATGTGTCTCCACATGCCTCTCTATAAAGTGTGTGTATAACATGTTTGTATGGTTTAGGTGATACTGGTCTCCAGCCAGGGTCACTCTACACAAGTCCCCACCCCTCAGAAGCCGGTGTCCATGCCAGTGATGCGCTCCACTGTTTCCACTGGGACCTCCACCACCTCCCTCCCCTCCAAGTCTGTCATCCTGCCGGGAACCAACCAACAGTTTGTGGGGACCAGTCCAGCTAACCTGGTTTCTATGACTACCACTTACCTTCCTGCCACCAGCAATACCAGTCTTGGTTAGTTTAAACACTGCTTTAGACATTTTTAACAGGGTGTGTTATTCATTTCTCTGCGGACAAGTTCATTGCAAAAGGCTGCTTGTCCGCAAGCAAAAGTTACCTGTCCAAATAAAAATATAGCTATCCTAATATAATTTATCATTAAATAAAAAAAACACAATTTTACATTGTTGTTAAAAGATATGAGGCGCATTGTTGGAAAACCGGACTTTATGCATGTGCGTAAAGTGTTGTCCCGGATTAGCCTTTGCAGTCTGCACAGGCTAATCCAGGACGGCACTTTCCGCTTTTATGGTATTTTCTGTTTCAAGGAAGTCTCTTCTAAACATAAATCCACTGTAGGCGGAAAGTGTCGTCCCGGATTAGCCTGTGCGGACCGCACAGGCTAATCCAGTACGACACTTTGCGCACATGCATTAAGACCGGTTTTCCCACGACGCGCCTCATATCATGTTTTGTAATAATAGAATTATTAGCACACAACTTTTACATCCTTTTCACATACCAATATTGAACTTGTTCAAGGACAACTTGACGGGTAAGGTTTGAGAAAAGTGGGGCATTTGATTTCCACAGCCCTGTTCAATCTGCACTGATTATTTTAATCATAATAATAATAGTTGTAATTTAGGTACTTGTAATATGCAAATGATAATGACGCAAAGAATATTATTAAAATAACATCATAATAATAAAATCAGTAACTTCGACACGGCTGTAATAATATTTAAATGAATGTCCTGTGGCTCTTATGTGAGGTTTCACCCGTTTGCCCTTTCAGCTACCACGGCGATATCAACGGCAGGTGCGGTTGGCACCTCCACAACTGCCTTCCTTACCCCCACCATCAGTACGGCGAAGCCTCGCTTCAAAACTGTGCCTCGACAGAAGGTCCTGCAGGTAGGAAAATCACACTGAATGTAGAACTTGGAGCAAAAAGTTTGAGTGTAAATGTTTTTCTTTTCTGGATCTGTGGAATTGAACATTTTCCATTAATTGTTGTCACCATGTTGTTGTTTTTTTAATCTACTAATGGTAAACTCTGTGCATGTGTGTTAGTAAGACTACCACTTTTACCTAACCAAATTATTAATTTCTATGAGTCTTTCAAAGCCATTTTATAGTATAATGCTATACATATGTGTAATAATCTATAAAATTATATAAGTATCAATATAATACAATAAATGTTTTCATTGAATAATTGTTATTTAAACTTTTGATAACACTTTGAACTGAATTAGGTGGTTTATTTTTGAGAAACAGCCAAGCCCTTATTTCCTTTGCAGGTCCCTTCCAGTCGGCCAGGGGTCATGATCCCTATGAGCCCCCAGCCAGTACTGCCCTCCCCCCAGACAATCCAGGGGCTCAAACCTGGGGCCAAACCCATCATCCAGATCAGGCAGGAGGGAGGTACGATATCATTTTCTGAAGAACTGAAGAGAGCAGGTCTGATTAATGATCTTGAATACATTATTTTGTTCTATTCTTCTCATTTATCGTGTTATGTGAATGATTGTCATATCAGGCAGGATTTTCAAAACAGAAAATGATGGAATCAATACTGGTAGAATGCAATGTTAAGTGTAGAATAAAGATGGAACATTAGCTCAGTTGTAATCTTCACACTTAATGAATTCCAAAGTTAGTGTCCAGTTAGGTCACTAGTTTAAATGAAGTGCAGAATGTCAGAAAATTTAATTAACATCTAGAGTATCACTCTCATGTGGTGTTATGAGAAGTTGTCATGTTATTGTTGTACAATCACATCACACCTGGGTCCATATTCCAGAAACATCTTAAGTGTTTCTTAAGATATTTTCACTTAAGTTAAAAATTACAAAATGTTATATTTAAAAAACTACAGTAAAACCCCGCTAATACGACTATTCGGGGGTCTGAATAAAAGTGGTCTTAATAGCGGGGTAGTCGTATTATTGAGGTACAGCAAATCACCGAGTCAGTACATGCATTTTTGTCTTTTTTATTTTAAGTTTTAGTAAATATGATGAATAATGAATAGATAACGAAAATTCCAATTTGTTTCTATATATACGAGTTATTTAATTCAAACTATGTAACTTATATTTATGGATATTAACATTATATTAAGTCGGAAATTAAATTTTAGGAAATGATAAACTAAGTCCATTTATAGTTAGGCAATAATCAGTGTTAACCACTAACTGTCAGATAGTGCCAATTAACGTAATCTGAGAAACAGTTGTGCTAATCCCTATTCAAAACATCTGTATTATTTTTTTTCACACAGTCCCGTTTACAACCACAAGGCAGTGTGTTATCTCGGGGGCATATGTTGTTAACTGATGATGTAGAGTGTCAATGACCAAATGGTCGCAATAACGGGAAATTTTGAGCATTATTTGGTACTTTCGGTCTGGGATTAGTGGTCGTTATACAAGATAGCGGGGTGCCCGTTTAATTGGGGTTTGCGACCGTTGAAATAAATAGGAAATCAGTCGTTTTTTTATAAAAAGTGCACGCTTTAATCGAGGTTGTCGTTAAGCGGAGTGTTGTTAAACGGGGTTTAAGTGTACATATAAATTTGTTAATCTTTTTATGTTTATATGAACAAACAATAATATCATATGTGATAATTAATAAACATTAAGCATAATGCACTGTACAAAGAAAATAATAAGTTAAATAAAATGTTGATTTTGGGGTTAAGAATAAGATATTACTTAAGATGTTTCTGGAATACCATCCCAGAGTCTTGAAACAGATGAGGTAGAAGTCTATAAATAGGTCACTTTGTATAGTAAAGGAACTTCCATGATATCTGTATGAGCAGGTATGAAGATCATCACGCAGAGTGTGGCAGGCAGCACCAGTAAGATCCTGCCCAAGCCCAGTCAGCTGGCCAGCGCCAGTGGGACCCCTGTTGTGGTGGTCAGTGCTAGCTCTGTGGCCTCCACCTCCCAGCCCTCGTCTGTCACCATGGTGACACGCACTGGCCAGAGCCTGCCAGGTAAGACCTGCGCCCATATCCACAGAGCGAAAACTTAAGTGAATTTCTTAAAATCATAAGATTCCTTAAGTCTTTGGCTGTGTTATTTCAAGTTTATTTTGTCTTAATGGTTTTAATCTGGTAAAGATTTATCATATGCTTTTATATAAACCATATTTCAAATTATATAATATTGGTTTTCACATAGACATTTTATTTGAAATTTTAACTTATATGACCTAACATTTACCTTACGATCTTCATGGATATGGCCCCTAGGGTCCTAGGTTGGCACTAAGAAATATGATTTAGCGGTACATGTAGTAGCCAAAACTGTTACCTGTAATTTAGAAGTATTTTTCTCAGAAAGTGTACGAATATGCTTCATTTTCAAATATTTTTAGAAAGTTAAGTAGCCAATAGGGAATTTTTGTAGCCATTATTAGCCATTGACTATTTTGGCTACTGGTGGTGCTAACATAGTAAGACTTTTAACAGACTTGAAGTGCGCTCTTTTGAGTTATGTAATGTAGTGCATAAAGCTTATCATTTATAACATAACAAGCTGTCAGTAGAATGTTTAATCTTGTTTAAATGTTTAAAACAAAGAAAACAGCATTTTCTTACGATTTAGCTTGTCACATTTTTACACTATTAAACTTGCACATTTAAGACCGTAATAAGTCTGGAACTGATAAGTTAAACAAATGTTTGAATACTTTAAAGGTAGATTACACATTCAGTCCTAATACTTTTAGTAACCAACAATTTAAAGTGCTTTAATGCTATTAGTCTTTCTTAGTGTTATTAAGAAGTACGTGTAGTTTTGTTCTCTCATGTCTGTGCAGGCACTGTGACTGGCACGAAGGTGTTGAATATCCAGACCCAGGGAGGCAAGATCATCACTGCCCCCCGGGGGTCCAGTGTCCTGACCGTGAACCCCAAAACTCTGCATCTGACTGCCGTAAAGAACCCATCTGGTATACCAGGTCTTAAACATTTACTTTGCTTGTAACGAGTCAAGACTGAAACATGATCTTGCTTCTTAACATCAGCATACCCATTACTGGTAAAATTACTGTACATACTCGGTACTCACTCGTGTTGAAAATGGTCTTTAGACCAATGTCCCATGCATTATAAAAAATTTAATTACTGCTATTTCCTAAGGTTTAATGAAAAAAACTATAGCCAAATTTTTTTATATTTACGGTAGTCAAATATTCAGATTTGTAGCCGTTGGTTATTGTGGTTATGGTGGTTTGTGTGCCAGTCCCATTACTGGTGTAGAGCTGCTGGTTTCAAACATAAACATTGTGCTTGTTTCACGAATATTTGTAATGTCCATTTGAAATAGTGCATTTCCTTGAAATCCTGAATAACCAAATGTTATCTTCTATTGATAGAAGTTCTGTGGTTTAGATGTTAATTTTTAAAATATGATGGTAGGAGTATTTATTATACTTTCCCAGGCTCGAAACCAAATGTAATAGTGGTTCAGAAAACACAACAGAGGCGTTTGACTGGCACCCAGACAGGAGTTGGTGGTAAAGCCAATACTGCTGTCATTTCCAGTCCCTTTGAAAAGGTGAGCAAGGTTGTACATGCTTTCTGTATCTTATTTGTCAAAATAATTGTTTTTTTGGTGTTGTTTGATGTCTTAACAGAAATTAACTGCTCGACTCATGTCTTATTATTTAACTGCTCCTGCATGATTGTTAATAATAACTATAAATATTTGCTGTCATAGTGGGTGAAACTAGCACATGCCTGGTACCCCTGCGCTGTAAATTCTGAACTGGGCTTACACAGATTCTCAGTTTTGTATGGTTTGTAACATTCTCTTGCTCTTCAGTAAATATATCAGAAGTCAGGCTTGCTTGGAGAAAATGCTAATTTTGATGACTTCTATAACTGGGCAAGAAGGTGTTCTCAGTTCATAACTAAAATTACTAGAGGACATCCATAGTGTAAATATTAATTTATGCATTTTCTTAAAACTCGAGTATGATTATAATTATGTTTAGAAATTTCATGGAAGTATCTTTGAATCCTTCTTTTTTGCAGGAACTTGTTAGCTTTCTGCAAAAGCAGGACCCAACAAAGCAGTACGTAGTCACAACAACCACTGCCAACCTGTCCAGGTCCCAGGATGCCCAGAGGAAGGTCATCGTTACCACACCGGGGCACGGGGATCTTGCTAAACAGGTGTCTATCTGCACATTGAAATACCTTCACAATTACTTATTTGACTTTGGACAAAATACTCAGAGCAGGTTTTGAATAGTCACTTATTTTCTTACCCATTTGTTATCTACTGGCCTAATTGTTAATATCTGTATTTTGAGATACCGGCATCACTTAAACAATCAGTTTAGACACTATACTGGTAATGTAGTTTCGATTGTCTAACGTGATAGTAGCTTTTAAAAATATAACTTATGGACTAGATTACAGTTCCAATTTTTGATGATGTTCAAGCTTTGCATTTGTAAATATGAGCTTTTTAGAAATTTCTTAAAAATCATCTCTTTAAGCTTTCAGTATAAAAATTGATTTCAGTATTTTGAGAATTTTTTGCGTAACATGAAGTCCGAGTTCAAAACCATGAAAGCAAGGCTCTGGGCCCATGTTCACAAAGCTCCTTAGGGAAAACTTACGTAAATTCCTTAAATTAATAAAATTCCTTAAGTCTCTGGCTGTTCCATGTATAGGAATTTTAACATTAACATGATGTAAACTTATAAATATTGCTTATAGGTTTAGTATTGCAGCTTTCTTTGTACAGAAATTATTGGATTATACATAGAACATTTGATCTGAAATTTTCCCTTAAGTCCAACTTAAGTTAAGATTTCCCTAAGGAGCTTTGTGAATACCGACCCTGATTGATTGGATGAAAAATCACCAGAACATGAATCTCTATAGTTTGTCCTCAGATCCTAAAGCATAATGTAATATAGAGCTGATTTTACTCTGTTCCCTCTATGTCATCCCCAGATCAGTGCAAGTATCCAGAAAGCCAGGTCCCAAGAAGTGAGTGCCGCCTCCTCCACCATTCTACACGATCTGATAACCGCCGCGGGGATCCTGCCTGATAACGGGGGTGATGGGCAGTCAGGGGAGGTCACTGTGAACCTCGACGAGTCCCAGCTGGCGGCCTTCACATCGATGGCCCAGGATAGTAGTCAGTCAAAAGGTGTGAAGAAGTTTTCTGTCATTTCTGATCATCATTCCTGAAATATTAATGATATTTCTTATTATCTCATAGTCGTACTTACCAAGGGTACTTATTCTCTGGTTTAATTTTGAAAATACTAATATTAACATATGAAAAACAGAGGAAACATGCACTTTTTTTAGATTTAATAGTTTTAAATGATATGATACACATACATTTTATATTTATTTTGGGGACAAGATTATTTTGTCATTTCGGTTTCAGTTTGGTTGCTTAAAATTGAAGGTTCAAACAATGATAAATACAAAATTTCAGTGAGTACGTCCCTGCCTAGTAATGAGTGGTTTGAGTATGACGTGACTGATGAGGCAGGGAACACCTTCACCCACACAGCTGAATCAGCGGACACTGCCGCAGCCATACAGTCCCTGCTAGACATGCAGCAGGCAAACAGCGCCGCAGGGACCAGCAGCTCCCTGAAGCCCAAGGTCACTGTGCAGAGGTCATCCAACGTGGACATCAGTCAACTGTCAGACCACTTGAATCAGCAGCAGTTCTACCCCCTGGAGCAGGCTATAACCTTACTGAATCAGAGTGAATCTGATGTAGCCTCATCCTCAGCAATTTTTCAGTCAGAAAACAGCCAAACTATCACAAGTGTGGCCGGTGCTTTAGATGATGATAACATTCTAACTGCAGTGCCAATCAGCTTGACCTCTGAGGGTCACAGTGAACACATGACCATGAGTACTTCTTTGGTGACCTCTGGCGGTGGTGACCTTGACCCCCAGACTGGCATGTTCTACTTAGAGAAAGGAGGGTCACTTAGTGGAATCAAGATCAACACAAGTGACGGCCAGCAGGTGATTGTGAGTGGCATTGATGAGGAAGGGAGGGTTAAATATGACCTCCTGAGTAGTTCTCTGGCGCAGGCTCAGATTGACCTTGACCCATATCAGTTCATTGAGAATGCAGGACAACATGCGAAAGTCATTGAGAAATCTTCTTCAGGTATGTCTAGTTTATGCACTAACAATTTTTGGTGAAATAGCAGGATAACACTTAATAAGTGCTCTAATGCAAATGTGAACCCAAATATTACTTGATATACAAATTTCTTTTTGAATAATACTATTTGCCCATACATTGTTAACTGCCTTTGAGTTGGACTCACTGGACCAAGGTATATAACTATATTAAACCACAAATTTATGTTATTCTGATGTAAAACAGAGATTCTTGATTTACAGGTGAATCCATGGATTCCAATGTGCACAGCTCAAGGTCTATGGTGGGAGACACACTGGTGATACAGAAGGGTTCTGCACCTATCACCATAACAACACCTACCATTCGTATCCAAGGCAACTCGTTTGTTCCTATTCAGGAGGTCATGAGATCTGCAGCAGTAGCAAGCTCCTCTAGTGCCAAACAAGTACGAGACTTTGTTATCTTTCTTCTTTAGCAGCGAGCCTCTGATTATTTGTGTGAATTGTATTTATAAGGCTTAAAACACGATTTGGATGGTATTATATTATTACCGATGGTCATTGGTTCTTAAATTAATATTAATTCACTGAATAATAGAATACTTACCACATATCACCAAGTCTTGCCTGAAATAAACTTATACTTGCTATGAACAACATGGACTATATTATCTGATGACTGATACTCACTGCCATACAAATGTTCTACTGCAGATACCTTTCACTATTATAAACTGAAGAAATTATATATGGTAAGCATGTTTTGAGTACAACCAATGATGACACCTACATTGCAGGTGTTCAGTACAGCGGAGGCGGGCAGCTCCAACCAGTCTATCCATGTGACAGTGGAGCCCAGTGGACTGGACACGTCGTACATGCAGATGGAGGACTTCACGAGCCAGCAGCTGGGGGACGTGACAGACGTCGGTATAGGACACATGGAGGAAATAGCCTGTGAGGAGACCATAACTGTTGGTATGGCTGGACTTCAGTGTAAACTCTAGTTCAATTCCATGTTTTCCAAGGTGGTAATTAGCATGTAACCCCCTTAGAAAAGTTTAAAATGTCAGATCTGCAGTGTTGACGTCTATACATCCATATGTTAACATAACATTTTTGGGAGGTAAGGTAACTATACTTATTTGTCTTCAACAAAAATGGTTAGCTATTTAATAACTTAATAACTAAATTATTATAAACGTCAATTACTTAGTGTTCAGTCTTTAATGCGTTACTTTGTTCAAGTGTTAGTATTTTATTGAGCCATGTTTAGAAACTTCTGTCACAACACTTTTAAGTAGTAAATATGATGATATAGAATGACAAATACATTTAAAATCTTAATTCGAAACCATGTCTTTATTCTGCACATTGTCGTTCATTTAGGTACGTCAGACTCCAGTGAGGGCGGGATGGAGAGCTACACCAGTGGGTTGGACATGGGCTCCAGTGGGGCGCAGGCAGGGCGCAGGAAAAGGAAGGTGCTGTCGGGGGAGGACCTATCCAGTTCCCCACCCCCGGGCAGTGGGGCACCAGGCAGCTGGTCTCGGGCGGCCCTCGGGTAATAATGATGTAAATATATATGTGTCATCTGTTGTAGAGCCGCACTTGGGTAATAATGTTGATACGTTAGAATATCCATATATACAGCAAAAACAGGTTTTATTTCCTGTCCCATCAGAGGGGAGCCAAAATGTGCAGAAAGCTCTACCCTGTTATTTCGCGCTTGATCTTCGCTTATATCATACTGTGAAGTAACCGCAAGTAAGACCTGGCTACTGTTTCTAGATCCTCGCAAGATTGATTGCCCGTAACATGGACATGTCCATACGTGTTGTCATATTCAACTAACTGTGAATTACCCAATCAATGCTCTTGGTTATTACCGCATTAACCATTAACCTAGTTTACACAATCTAGTTTGCACATGGTACGAGGCTTGTGATGTGCTCGTAAAAGGCAATAAATTGAAATTAATCTCTAACCAAAAGATTGGAAAAAGCTAATGTTAATAGTGACAGAGACAAAATAGAATGGTCTGTTGGAAATATGTAAATAATTTGCCACAAACTCTTCTGTCTCCATAATACTTATTATTTAACAGTTTCCTCTTTATAAAATGTAAAATTTTAGGATACTGTGCACAATTATATACTTCATGACAATTAAATAATGCTGTTACATGTATGTTGCTTTTCCTAAATGATTGTCAAGTAATGTTGTTTGTCGTTCACTGCAGTGTGTTGAACAAGGTGTGCAAGTATCGTGGAGTGAACAGGGACAAGAATGATCTCAATGCTGCCACGTGGTTCACACAACCTGGTAGGAAAACTCGCAGTTTGTTTATCGTGTATACTGCTACTATTCAAATGGCTCATAGCAGTTGTAAAATCGATGCCAGAAAATACGTTTGTTATAAAATTAAGTTGCAGTATTCATTGTTATGATATCAATGCAATTCCAAATTACTATACAATTAAAGATGTACGGGTATTGTATATGTGTATGTTGACAGTTGTAGTTTGATGCCCTTTAGGAAAAGTCATACAATTACTGGGCAGATGAGGAGTGTCGTGGAAAATATGGGCTTGATACATGTGCGTAAAGTGTTGGCGACACTTTCCGCTTTTATGGTATTTTCTGTTTCAAGGAAGTCTCTTCTAAACATACATCCACTGTAGGCGGAAAGTGCCGTCCTGGACAGTCTGTGCGGACTGCACCGGCTGATCGGGGACGACACTTTACGCACATGCATTAAGCCCGGTTTTCCCATGACATGCCTCATATGTTCTTTTGCTGACAAGGCTAAAGTCAAATGTTATTAAAAACCATGCTGAACTGGATGAAATTATTTTAATTCTTAAAGGTATTGAAGTTGCCGTAATATTGTTAGAATCTTGCAATTTGCTGTTAACCAACTTATTAAATGTTATGTGAAATGTATAGATGTAAATTTGGTTTTATAACTAAAATGAAAAAATTCTACATGATGATATATTGTTTGGAGATTTCTTCCATGTAGTATTTTCTAAATCTTGCTTCTTACATTCTATGTTATCTGAGCAGCCATTTTTGAAAATGAGATACTTTCTCTAGAATATCATCTGTTCATTGTCATCCCAACTCCTGATCGTTAGTATGACTAAATGGCCTCATCATTGTGTTTGATTAGTGGATCCAGCAGACGCCCCAGATTATTACACAATAGTGCAGAACCCTATGGATTTTGGGACTATTAAGAGGAAATTAGAGGTACGTTTGACTTTGACTTGAATTTGAAAAACAATAAAACTAGGCATTATTCATTGTTTCTCAAGTTCTGAGTATTGGTACCCTTAGCTAGATAGTTTGCAGATGACAATCTTGTTAAAAGTATACACTATATACTGCAGACTTTTTCTAATTAAAAAAAAAGTATTGTAACTGATGCTAGGTTCCCACTATCGTGCAATCCGCAACGAACGCCACGATTGGCCACTCGTAGCTGAACGTGGTATTTCTTTGATTTTTCAGGCTTGGATATGATGTCATGCGAGTCCATACGTTTTGATACGATGTTTTGCACTCTGTTGCGATCTGGTCACGATTTGTCAATTACAGGTGTCACAATCTGTCATGGTCTGATCTCCAGTTTTGATACGATAACATACGTTCCGTTGGGATTGTTTGGATCTTGTTCATGATTGGGTCTCAATCTGACACGATCATCACGATCGGGTTCCCCAAATTAGGACGTTCTAGTACGTACAGATAATTTCCGATACGCTTATCAAGAATCCGTGCGCTCCGTTACGATAGGATACGATTGTGGTTGCGGTCTCTTTAACAAGCATGATCGATGGAAATCAAGATTTGAGCTACGACTGGAACCGAATGATATAAATACAGCCCGACTGACTATTGACTTCATTGTTTCTTGAGATCGTGACACATCTTAACACAGCGTGGTGTTATTTCTCATCGACGATCAAACCCGATCACCACAATTTGGATGCATGATTAGATACGATTTGTTGCGCTTTGTTATGATGCAATAAGATCTGATAGGATGATTCCAATGAGCAATTGATCGCAGTTGACCGTGTTAATCGTAGAGAATTTTTGAACCAAACTTTGTCTACGATTAACACGACTGACCTCAAGATCTGATAAGATCTGATAGGATCACAAAGATTGGTCCACGATTAAGACCACGATTTAAATCGTGGTGCGAATCGTGATAGTGGGAACCTAGCATTATTGTTTAGAAAAACATAATTTATTCGTAAGAATCAAATCCTTCTGTTCTAGAGAAAAAAGTGTGTTCACATTTGACTCCATATTGTTAGTAGATGAGAATATTCATATTTAGAAACTTTTGAAAGTTATGTGTTCTGACAAATCTTATAACGTAGTTTCTTTCCCCTTAAGATGGGGAATTACATGGATTTTGGGGATTTTCCACTGTGACATGCTGTTTATATTTACATTTAGGTTCATTGAAGGTTACATGTATGTGTTCTGTCAACTACATGGCTTTTACCGGTATATCTCTGTTTCCCTTTAAAACTGGGAAGTACATAGATTTTGATGACTTCCACGCAGACATGCTGTTTGTAAATGTGTATTTACATTTGTTTTCTGTTGACAGCTACTTGTTCTGACTGATCTGCTAACAAAGTTCCTTATTTGTCATGGTCTGTTTCCCTCAAATTGAAAGTGGAACACTGGAAGAACGTAGATTTGGAGGATTTTAACACAAACATGCTGTTTAGGTTCTGTTGACAGCTTCTTGATCTGACTCCTCTGTTAACAAAATTATTTATCTTTCATCTGTTTCCATCCCAGACAGGCAAGTACGTGGATTTTGAGGATTTCCACGGGGACATGCTGCTGGTGAAGGAGAACTGCTACCTATACAACCCTGAGCAGAGCCAGGTACGGCGTGACTGCGACGAGGTGTTCACCTTCTACGTCATTGAGTACGGCAGGCTCATGGAGAAATGGCAGAAGGTGGGTCGGCACATCTTAGGATGGAAACAGTTAAATAGATCTCTTTAGTTTAAACCTATTCATTTTAGGTCAATTGTGTCGAAAGCCTGTGGCTTATTGAGACACTTTTAAGTCTGTTTTCGGGGTAGAACAAGTTCGTAGTTTCTGTTGAGAAAGATCATTCAAACTCTCCCCAAGTAGGGATAGAACTCACGACCCCCCGATGGCAAGGAAGACACCATATCCATTGCACAACTGCCACCTTGAGCAATGGAGGTTTTGGTTCAAATGTCTGAAGTTGATATCTTATCTGAGCATACAATGATGGAAAAAGTCTAAAGGTGTCTTATTCAAAAATGTATAGAGTTTATATCTTATCTGTGCAGATCTAATGATGGAAAAGGTGCAAAGGATTGTTATTAAAATGTCTTAAGTTTATATCTTATCTGTGCACATGTAATGATGGAAAAAGTTGAAATGAGTCTTATTTAAAAACATCTTCAGTGTATATCTTTTATCTGATTAATTTTAAGTCCATGTATATATATATATATATATATATATATATATGTTTTTTTACTATCAATAAGACCAATATTTTTTAAACCATATCACAGTCTCTTAATAATATGGATGTGTGTTGATGTGGGAAAAGGCACAGAAACAAAACATGTTCATGTTTATTGGTATTGAAATGCACTTATTACAAGTCTGTGTAGTAGGTCTTGCATATGTCTATCACTTAATCCTTCTGTTTTTTCTTTCAGACACACATAGGTTCACCAATATCAAAAAAGCAGCGCATGGACCGCAGTCCTTTACACTCCTGACCACTTAGCCTGGAATATTGAACAACAAAGCATTGTGTGACAAAAATAGTGCAAAGATTTAGATCTGTTCTGGTTGTCTGACTACTTAGTATTTTACCCCTTTTGCTTATCAGCACAATAATGTTTGAATGACATTACTGTACATGTCAGCAATAATTGAACTGTGAAGTAACCTTGCTGTTATTTATGGAGTATTATCTATATAAAGAAAATGTTTTTAAACCCCTTTTTCTTGTCAGCGCAATAATGTTTAATTGATATTACTGTTTATGACATGTCAGCAATGAATGAACTCTGAAGTAACCTTGCTGTTATTTATTGTCTATTATCTATCTAAAGAAAATGTTTGTAATATAATGTCAGCAGCCAATTCTCAAGAGTTTTATCGTGAGTCGTAATTCTGCTTGTTTCATGTAACCTAAAACGTTAAAGTTCATGATTTGAAAGAACCTTGGTCTTTGTTTGAGGTAATAGTCTAGATCAATAAATATGAAAATTTGTGTATGGTGAAACAAACTTTTGAACAGATGATTTTTCATGAATACATAACAAAGACACTTTTTTTGGTATATTTAAGTTTTTGTTTGTTCCAGTTGTTAAAGTAGGCTTTCAACATCATGTACAAGAATGCAATGTGCTACTGTTACACTGAAATCCAACCAATGCAATCAGATTTTTAATATAATTGAGGCGCGTCGGGGGAAAAATGGACTTAATGCATGTGCGTAAAGTGTCGTCCCGGATCAGCCTGTGCAGTCCGCACAGGCTAATCGGGGACGGCACTTTTCACTTTTATGGTATTTTCTGTTTCAATGAAGTCGCTTCTAAACATAAATCCACTGTAGGCAGAAAGTGCCGTCCTGGATTAGCCTGTGCGGACTGCATAGGCTAATCCGGGACGACACTTTACACACATGCATTAAGTCCGGTTTTCCCATGACGCGCCTCAATTTTATTTTACAAGTTTTGTTGCTCATTTGTGCATTTAGATGGACTTGTTTACAGATTTTGTTAGAATAAAACTGCTTAATCAAGAATGAGAAAACCAAACATGACTAACACGTTTTAATACTAAGCATAACGGCAGTTTAACTGCTATATTTTTATGTGATGGAAAGTTTAGTAGTGTCACATTTTGGACGTGTTGTTACGTTGGTTTTCACAACTACATGTATGATCATCTCCGATCTAGTTCTGATATAATATTTTAGCCAACATTAAGCTTTAAATATTGACTGTATTCTTCACTTTAAAATCTTTATATGATCTGCAATCAAGTACATATTTATACTTCTATCAAATCAAGGGTTGAAAATCAGAAGCTGCTATTGATTTCAATGGCAGTCAGTACCTTCTGGTTTTTAACCCTGGAAATCTCCTTGTGTTTGTAATCTGTTATTTTTAGCTCGGCTATTCGAGGAATAGGTGAGCTATCCTACTACCCCCGGGCGTCGGCATCCTCATCTGAATTTGATTAAAGTTTGTATTCAAAAGTCTTGTAACTTAAAAACTACATAAGTTATTCACTTGAAACATGGAATATACCTTTCTCATCAACTCCAGCGTCAGGGGCAACATTCCCCATAACTCTGTTTTGTATGTTGACAGAGTTATGCCCCTTTTTCACTTAGATTTTCTGGTTCAAGTTTATATTCCAAAGTTTTGTAACTTTATAACTACACAAGTTATTCACTTGAAACTTGGAACTTACCTTTAACAGCAACTCTAGTACCAGGGGCAACATTACCCATAACTCTGTTTTGTATTTTGACAGAGTTAGCCCACTTTTTGCATAGACTTTGTGGTTAAAGGTTTTGTTCCAAAAATTTATAAACTATACAAGGCTTCACTTAAAAGTTTTGTATTTAAACAAATTTTTGCCCCGTCCACTATCCAAAATATGTACCGAATGGAATACTTCGAATAGTCGAGCGCGCTGTCCTCTGACAGCTCTTGTTTGTTAATTTTGTTGTAAACACAAGTGAATAAGAACGCTTAGTCATATATTGTGATATTTGCAATATCGTGGTTCATTTCCAGTCAACTTATTTCGCACTATTCTACAATTCATTAAATGTTTGCTCAGTTTTTCTGAGTCTCGTTTTGTTCCCCTTGTTCATATAGATTCATTGTGTACATTCATTTAGATCATATAGCGTTTACAATGTGACATCATGTTAGTGCCTAGTTGTTTTAATTATTCTTAGCTTAGAGTAGTATTTGGCTGAACATTATAAATGTTGCCTTGTACATTCTGAATTAAATTTTAAATAATGGATTTCGCGAGTTTTCTTGTTCATTGTACTTAGTCCCGTTTCTGGTCTCCCGACCGACTCTCCTTTTGCTGCCGACCCTACATGTTTTTGGTCCCAAATTAATAAAGACTGTTACCGTGTACAACACAAACCATTCTCCCATCATAAAAAAAATATTTACAAAATAAATAAAAATCTCTACCGACCGACCCTTATTTTTGGGGGCAGGAGACCAGAAACGGAACTTTTTTTTTGGCCTTGTGTATATGTTATGACACAATACCTTTAGGGCTTTGGGTTTTCCCAGAAAACATAGTTGAATATATGTAATTGGTGGAAGAGCCGAAATACGCTTTCCGCTTTAAATAAATTATTGTCAAATTAAGTGTAAATGAAATTTAAACGGATATAAAATACTTACGAATATTATCCCGTCGTATTAATGCTGACTGTAGTGCAAGATCCATGAGACCCCCTGTCCCGGACGTGACCCTGGGAATTTAGTGCCACCTAGTACACTGCACCTCGGTTTAACCTCTCTTGCGAAAGACTAGTTAGTAGGTTAGGGTGTAGCAGGGCACAAACCTGCGACTATGGGTTGTAAAGCCACTGCATTACCGCTATACCACAGAACCGCTACTGTTTTAGATAGTTGTTTCTCAGGACTTTTTTTTACTATTTTCTCGATTGATGGAATCTAGCAAACCTATTAAAAATATTTTAAAAGCAATCACTTTTTTATTATGTTTATTCTTTCATATGCATCATTAAAATAATTATAACACATTCAGTAAAAGTTTTCTGTACAAAAAATAAACATTTGAACACGCACACATACGACGCCAACATAAAAATATTCTGTTTAATATTTATATTTACATCAAATAAATGAAAGTTGTGAGAACATTATGACAACATGATAATGATTAATATTATGTATGTACATACACATGTTAGTCTTACGGATTTCAGCCAACTAAAACAGTACTTATATAAAATATAAGTCATACACATGGTCAACGATTCATTCATGAGGCGTGTAGTGGGAAACAAGGGCCTAATGCATTTTCCTAAAGTGTGGTCCCGGATCAGCCTGCGAGTCCGCACAGGCTGATCCAGGACGACATTTCCGCTTTAATGGTATTTTCTGTTTCAAGGAAGTCTCTCCTAAACATAAATCCACTGTAGGCGAAAAGTGTCGACACTGTACGCACATGCATTAAGCCCGGTTTTCCCAGGACACGCCTCCCATGTTAATAATGTGGGTAAAATATACAACTTATTTTTCCAAACTGCTGTTTTGTAGGCAACACTGCCTTTAAAAATAATACAATGGCAAAGTGAACGTGCATAATTTATATGCATGTAGACATGTAGACATTCGCGCAGATCACGTGATCTACATAATTATCATACTTGTAACCAATCGAACCACGTGATATTTCAGTTATCTAGTAGTATGAATACAGTTCAACAAACGTATTAATTATGCAGCTATCAATATTTCCCCAAGAGGGACGGAGCAGCGGGCATATACGGGGCTTTAAACTGAAAGCGATTCCTGACAGGCGGGAATTTGACACGCAGGGTGGGGAATTAGACCCCCAAAAATAAAATTAGTCACATTCCCCTTGGTAAGACCGCCGCCCCCCCCCACCCCCCATGGGAAAAATATTCAATGTACTAGTGTGAAAACAAGCGACAAAGAATAAGAGAATAATTAATGTTACACATGGATACAGATGAGAAACGAGACATAATTACAATTGATGTGACAACGAACGAAAGAGAATTGCTTATGGTACCGTTGTGTCCTATTAACATAAATATAAACATATACATCCTCCGTTACACACATACAATTACAATTTATAAATAAATCTGTGTAACCGTCGACAAATGGGCAATGGTTAAAATAGCCTTCTGGAATGTACAAAGCAGCACAGGCTGATCCGGGAGGACACTTTACGCACATGCATTAAGCCCGGTTTTACCACGACACGCCTCTTATAATATTATACTGTTCAGCAGAAATCACATGAACACGTGACATTTTACATATATATTCATGCAGTCTCCGTTTACTAGATACCCGTTATAGTATTTATTGAACGAAAACTACCGGTAATCAAATAGTTTCTGAACGTTTGTAACGAAAAGAAACTAAAATATCAACAACAATGTATATACCCTGATAAAAACAACAGATCATATTTAAGTATACTTCACACATTTTTGATATAAGTTATCGATGTAAACATGTTTGAGCTAATGTGTATTAGGCACCAAGCATGCAGCGCACATGTACCTAATACAAATACGAGTGTAAGATGTAGGGCCATAGTTTTCACAAATCATATTTTTGACATCTGTAAAAAAAAAAAAGGGTCTCATTCTTGACAGGTGCGAAAATTGAGATCTTATTCTTCACAGATCACAGTCTTATTCCTCACATGTTATGTGAAGCTTGTGATCGCATCCACTTTTTTATATGCGATTAAATTATTTTCTTCTGTGATCCTCACCCATACCCATACCCCAATTACATTGTTCACACTTAAATGTGACAAATGAAATCCTATTCTTCAACTGTGTGTGAAAACTATGATTTGTGAAATATATAAGCCTAATGCAGTCTTTCTGCTCTTTAAATTTTGTCCATGTATTAGTATTTACTTGTGTATCATGAAATTCAGCAACAAAACAATAAAAAAACGTACGAGAATTGCTAAGGTAATGAACCAATAGTTATTGATTAGAAAGATGCTGATGTGCTTTTAGTTATGGAAGACATGTTTGTAGACGATCTTCGTTAGTTCGAAATGAGTATTTCAGTAGTCCAGTCGTTGAAGGTTCGAACACGAGTTTCTAAAAGTACACCGTTATCTCTGGGCGTTCCTTTTTCTTCGAGGCAAGACTACCCTTCGTGTTCACTTTCTGTAAGCGTATAAAGAAATAATGTAGGATATGCTCTCGATAGTGAATGCATAACATTAAATTAAATCGTAAACTTTATAAAATTTGTATACACGACAACATTGATTATGTAGGTTTGAGCGTAAATCCATAATACAAATAAAAGACGCAATTCCAGCTGCACTGGCTGAAGACAAGATTGCATTTCTCGTAGGTTAAATGGTTAAGTGGTTAAATGGTTAAGTGGTTCGTTTAATATATCCTATATAATGAATGAAAACAGAAATATACACGTCCATTATTATCCCCCAGCATATTAGAATAATGTACAAAAAACAGTGCTCAACTGTTTCAATATATAATGATACAGCTGTTGAAGTTTGCAGATTTAAGGATAAGGATACATTGTAACTTAAGATGCTTTGTGAATACCCCCCCCCCCCTTGGAGCACTAACAGTGAGCACACAGTTCACCTACCTGCGCGCCCTGCACACAGTTCACCTACCTGCGCGCCATGCACACAGTTCACCTACCTGCGCGCCCTGCACACAGTTCACCTACCTGCGCTGTGAATACCCCCCCCCACACACACACAGTTAACCTACCTGCGCTGTGAATACCCCCCCCACACACACACACACAGTTCACCTACCTGCGCGCCCTGTGGGTGCAGCTTATCATCGCTGTCCCAGCTGGTCAGTTTGCCGCCCTCGGCCGGGGCGGAATTCACAAGAATGCGCTGACTTCCACCCGTACTGTCACTGTGGCTTGAATTGTTACTAACCGTATCGTCACCGGAATACGGTCTGAGTTCTTGGTTACTGTACATCGGGTTTTTCCGTTCGTATCCGTAACCATCCTCGTCATATGGCACCACCGCGGTTTCTATCTGGATTTCTCCCACATCTCTGTCCATGGAGGAGCCACTGCTAGGGAAATACCCGCTGTTGACTCCGGGGTCACTCAATGGGTTTTCTTGCACCGAAGTTCCGCCGTCGTACACTGAAGCATCCTCGGTTTCTTCCCGAAAGCGCAAATCCATTTTGGGAAGATCATCGGGAGTTTCCGCCTGCTTGTACGTCAGGCCCTTCGCCGAGTGACCACGTGGTGCTCGTGCCCGGTCTAGCTCCTCCTTCATTCGTTTGTTCCTGTGATCAAGAGAACAAGAGATAATAATGCATCATATGCACATGACAGGTCTCTCAGCAACACATTGCTGTTATTATGTTGTTTTTAGACTGTTACTGAAATAGAAAAGCACACATTACCCGCGCGCACGTCATCTTTAATTAGAAAAAAATAGCATCACATATTAAAATAATGAAAGTACGGAGTATACATGTAAATAATAACGATTTCGAATTTTCTTGCGTAAAAATGTCATAACAGAAATTCAATGTCATTCAATTGAATGCATCCATTATATTAAAGTATTTTGCACTGACATTTCCTGTACATGTATGTTTGGTTTCGTTCTTTGTCTCGCCAACAGTCTTTCTATGCTATCAGCATTTCGATTTATTTCAGAAACGCAAAATAATAGAAAACCAATAATTTTGTTATTGTTAACTGAGTGACAGTGTGCCAAATAACAGTTACGAATGTACATACTTATGTACGCATGCTTAATGTTATATCTTCCCAGTTTTACAATGTAGGTAACTACGTTATGTAAGTAAGTTTATATGTTACGCAAAAATTTAACTGTATTTTACCGTGAAAGTTATGTACATGAACAGTTCAATGGGCATACCTCCAAATAATGTACACTATCAAGATGAGTATTATCACAAGAAGTATTCCCGCGATCGATCCGAGTATTATCACCAGCATGTTGTCTTTCTCCACTAAGATGCTTGCCGCCGCTACCGACTCCGTGGTCGATCTGGTAGTTCCGGTGCTGTCACGTGTGGTGCCAGGAAGTGGTGTCACCGGACCGCCGATCGGCGGGAAGTTCACCTCGACAATGACGGAGGACTCCCGCGGCGGCACCCCGCTGTCGATCACAGAGAGGAGGAGGGCGTACTTGTCCCTCGTGAAAAGATCCGGTTCCGCCCGGATGTACACTTCCCCCCAGGTCAGATTCGAACCCGAGACCAGTGGGATGGACCTGATCCCGAAATAGCTGGAATAAGTGAACGAGCGGATAAAACGAAAATCTTATCCAGTACCAGTAGCCGTGTCAATGCACATAACTCCTCGAATTGTCTACAGCTGATTCAAAGCACTTAAATAACATTGAGTGGTTCATCATTATTTGGATAGAATAATACAATATTTGAAAAATAAAGACTGTTATGTGCTGTTCGCTCAGAGAATGTATGTACTAGTAACCTATATAAAATACACGTGCGTGCTCTAATATAATGTATGATTAATTGACAGTAGTATAAAATAACACACACTGACTATTTGATGTCTTCAAAACATGACACAGAAATTGATTTTTTTTTTTTTTTTTATATTGTCTCCAAAATTTTAAATGTCCATTTCGTCAAATGACTGTGTGTACACATGTACTTACTTTGCGTAAGAGCGCAGTTCAAAATGGATAGAGTCGGCTTGGTCGTTGTCCGAGGCCTTCAGGAAAGAAAATAATACACTCATATAAAAGAAAATATGTGGCGCGTCGTGGGAAAACCGGTTTTAATGCATGTGCGTAAAGTGTCGTCCCGGATTAGCCTGTGCAGTCCGCACAGGCTAATCCGGGACGGTACTTTCCGCCTGCAGTGGATTTATGTTTAGAAGAGACCTCATTGAAACAGAAAATACCATAAAAGCGGAAAGTGTCGTCCCGGATTAGCCTGTGCCTGCACTTTCCGCGCATGTATTAAAACCGGTTTTCTCATGACGCGCCACATATACAGCCAAACAACATTCGCTTAAAAATATACGATGCATATATATGTAAGGACATATTATACATGCACACCATTTAAGCCAGACTAAAATTGTTGATTTTCGATTTGCTCTCACCTGCGAATGGTAGCCTTGGAAGTTATATATTTTAATGGAACAATAATACAATAATACAATTAACTTTAACTTGCCGAGAATGACAAACTTTTAACTGAGAAGCACCTCATCGTTTTTTGAAACCAAGTTTTATTGAATACACAGTCTACGAAAACACATTCGCTTTTAGAATTGCATACAGAATATACATATAAAAAGACAACAAAAATAAATAATTATCTAGCGTACCCTTATAGAAGTAACAACTTCTCCCTTGACGCGCTCGGCGTCTATTTCCACGGAGTCGACGAAGAGTAGCGGGTTGTTGTCGTTAACGTTACTGACGTTGATTACCACCGTTGTCGTGGCCGTCTGAAAATCACAATAAAAAAAAATACACGTACGGGGTACATGTATTTACTTCAATACAACCTAAAATCTTGTTTCGAAAACATGCAAAGAACTCATAAGACCAGAAAAGTATTTTCTGGTATTACGTACTCAAATGCGAAAAATGTCGCCCGTTTTACAGATTGTTAGAAATCTATCTTCATTGCAAACTTACATTTCATTGTAGCCCAAACTGTTACTCATGTTATCCATTCTATCTCAAAATCAGAGCGTTTACAATCGAACTGCAACAGTCAATGAATTCATAACACCCTTAACATGCCCACCAACTCTCTGGGACGTGACTGCGCATGTGCACAGAGAGAGACAGCGCGCCAAACCGCTGATAACGATTGGTCACGGTCAGTTATTGAAACCGGATATCGGGCGGCGTTGAATTGAATTCATGTACGCAAATTAATTGTCTGAACTTCACCATGACATTATCTGATTCGATGGGAAATATTTGATATTGCATATTTCATGGTGTTTGCAGCTGTTGAGACAAAGATTTACACAATTTAATCTTGATCATGTTCAATTGTTTGTTTTTCCTTTTTTGTGTTTAAGTCAGACCATGCAGATGTCACCATCACATCAATCCTAAAACACAAACATTTAAGAAAGAAACGAATATCCAGAAACAAAAGCGAAGGCAAATAAACAGCGATTTTAAAATCATAAAATACAAATATTAAATATATCAACATTTAACCATAAGCATTTGTGTGTGTTTTTTTTTATGTCACGTGTGTCTTTTGTATTAGAACTATACTATCTGGTCCCATGACTACGAACATTCTTAAGCTTAATCTTAGTCTTAATCTTAAACATTCAGCCAATGGAAATCAAAGCTCAACAGTTACAAACATTCTCATTGGTCAATATTTCAAGTTGAGGCTAAGTTTGAGATTGAGAACTTTCGTAGTCGTGGGTCCTGTCCGATATTGTGGTCGCGTAACAGACCACGTGTTACGTGTCAAGTGTCGCATGTACGTACATTGCTGCCATCGGATGCTGTCACGTGTATCGTCCACGAGCGCAAGGTCTCGTAGTCCAGGGACGTATCCAGCATGATCACGCCTCTGAAAGACACGCGGTCGAGACAATACGTAAACTGGGGCAAAACTGTCAACAATTATAATACACCAACATGTTCTGCACAGAATACGTTTTCAAATGTTTAAAAAACAACAACACAACATTGGTATATATAGTACATGTATTTATGTTCTAGTCTTCGTGCAAACATTTTCGATTAATACAAATAATCAATACAAATAGATGTGCAATTTAATCCGTTAATGTATGTAAAATTCAAAGGATAATGCGCAAATTATTCTGTGTTTAGTACTACCTCCCCAATACCCTAAATTGAAGACGACGGCCAATCAAATATGCTATAACTTAACTTTTCACAATTTAAACTTTTTAAGCTAAGTTGTAAACCTTTATAATTATAATATTGTGTATTACGGCATACATTCACTGGATGTGCATACATAAAAATAAAACGACGTCATCCTAAGCTATTGTCTACGCTATGCGTGTGAAAAATAGGATTTGTGAAAAAATATTTTCCTGTAAGACCATATTTTTCACAAATCCTATTTTTCAAACATGTGAAAAATAGGACCTCCTTTTTCACAGGTGTGAAAAATAGGATCTCATTCTTCACACATCGCAATCTCATTCTCCACACTTTCTGTGAAATGTGCGATCGAGTCCAGTTTTTGATATGCACTCAAATCATATTCTACACACATGAAAAAAAAGTGTTCAAATTTTCAAAAAAGTGAATTTGTCACATCATAATCTTATTTTAACACTGTATGAGCCCGAAAAACAAAAGGGGTGATTTACGGTACGGTACGGTATGCATGGAATGGTACGATATGGTACGGCACAGTATCGGACAGTTAAGTATGGTACGGTTTGGTATGGTATGGCATGGTAGGTCATGTCATGGCATGGCATGGTATGGCATGGCATGGAATGGCATGGCATAGCATGGCATGTACGGTATGGTTTGTAATGCTATGGTATGGAAAAGTACGGTACGGTACGATACAGGACGGAGCGGTGCGGTACGTTACGGTTAGGTACGGTACGGTTAGGTACGATACGGTTAGGAACGATACGATACGGAAGGTAGGGTACGCTACGCTACAATACTGTCCAAACGTATACGTACTAACATGTGCGGAGGTTCTAATAAGATCATTATATTACCGTCCGTGTATACGTATATGCTAGTTCGGGCGGACATATGAATGGTTATTTTGGTTTTAATAATCCAAAATAGGACGTTTGTTTGTACGTACGTTCGGATGCGTGCATTGGTTAATATCCCAATAAAAAGGTGTACGTTCGTATGGACGTACGCGAGTACATATGCATTTCTATTTCCTAATTAGACCATACAAAGTTTTGACTAACGATTAAACGCATGCATACATAAGTAGCTGCTAAATAGGGCTTAGTTTTTCATAGTGATGACCATACTGATGATGACGTTAAGTATAATTATAATAATGGTGATGAGGAAAATAATGATGATGATAATGATGACGACGATGATGATGACGATGGTACCGATAGAGACGATGGTGAAGATGATGATGATGATAATGATGATGGCGATGATGAAGACGACGATGATGATGATGATTATTATTATTATTATTATTATTACTGTATAATTATGCTCCAAATAATGATTTCATCGATTCCCATAAAATATGTGAAAAATGTGATCCGTACGCATACCCCCTTTTTGGCCAATCACATTCTTCATACTTATAAATGTGACATATGAGATCAAATTCTTCACAGGCGTGTGAAATATATGATTTGTGAAAAATATGATCCTACAACGCTACGTATCAATGAATACAGAAGTAACTGCTTATACATACTGCTGGTCGATGGAGAACTGGTCCGTGGTCTCCACTATAGCATACTCGATCACTGTGCCCTGAAATATGACAGGAGTGGAAAATGTAGCACACTGGACCGCAGCAACGGGTCAATGACTGCCAATGTCAACTCTGTCACCGGTTGTTAGTACTCGGTAAAGTACCAGCTGCTATATGTCAAATTTACGGTAATACGTATTTATAACAGATAGTCCTCACACTGTAAGGTGGTAAAATGCAGGTAATGGCCGTATAAGTTAAAACGTATTTATAACAGACAGTCCTTACACGGTCAGGTGGTTAAATGCAGGTAATGGCCGTATTTTGTACCGTTTTTTTTAAATATCATGATGCAAATTTAACAGTGATTTACACCATTAAAGGGTGATAAAATGCATTCATATCTATGTAGACAGATCGGGCCTATCAAGTATATACCATTGATGCCCACTGGTCGAGTTATCTGCGATCAATAATAGTTTTTGCGTTACTTGTTATATTGTTCGTCTCACATTCGTTTTTCTACAACTAAGAACAATTAAATTGAAATACCAGCAAATTTTTGTCAGCTTTTATAGAAAGCTTTTTGGTAGATATTCAGTATCTATATTAAGGATATCGTGATTCGGGGGGACTTTGTTAACAATGTTTGATTGATTAAGTATATATTCAGTGACACATATACACGTACACGGTTTTTATCATGTTAAGCATAACTATAATACATATAATATAACTACATGTATATTGGTAACAATTTAATACGCGTGAGAATCATATTTTGAAAATGATACTCCACAAAATAATTAGAATACATTGTATATGACTCGGCTGACTCAAATCAGGCATGTTAGAGTTTACATATCAACTTAAACAATACGTCATAGCAAATGTATGCAATGAGGGCCATGCATCAGGCATATTTTCGTCTGCATAAAAACGTAAGCAAGCACTTTGTTAGGAAATTCTATTCAGCTTATTGATATGTGTATGTTTTTGTTAAGTATATGATATTTATTGAGTGTTGAGATTAAATTTATTAGTTAATAATGACAGCATGTAATATGTCAAGTCGGAAACAAAAGATATGAAATTGAACATTGGGAACTTCTGAACTTCTGCAATATTCCGTTAATAGAAAAGGCAGTAAGACTCAATGTCATGTTTAATTTTTTTTATTTCTTTGCACAAAGGTCTTATATACTGAAACAAACAAGTAAACAACATAACTTTACTGCGCATGCTCAAAACAAGTTTTAACGCCAGGCCACGTTTTCAGTTGTTCAAATTATGATGCAACTTTGGATGTATACATTAACAACATGCCATTCGGACAACTTTGTCTGTATTTAGAATTGCATGTCATAAAGAAGCGATCAAACATGTGTTGACTTATATGTTGAACAGTGTCCTGCATGTACATGTAAATAGTATACATGTATGGCGTCAGTCATTACTGGAATGGTTCAATTGCATAATAAATTTACTTAATATCAAATTGAAAACAAAAACCTTTTCGCATGAAGCAGTATAGTTTTATAAGTTATTTATGATGCCAAAGTATATAACCGTTCTGAATTACACAGTCACTAATATATTACCAAAACAAATGGTAAAATACTAATCATATCTACGGAATTTTGTTAAGAGCAACTGTAAATGCAGAAGAAATGAACAAAAAATCTTTAAGTGAGAGATTCATGTGTAATAACACACTGACCATTTCAGCGAGAGTAAGGATTTTGAATGTCGTTTGCAAACAAAGATTCTAACATGATACTCGCTATTTTTTCTACAGACAAAGAACAAACAAAAAAATTATCGTTGTTAAACTACCCAACAAACAACGCAAAACGAAGTCCCGATTCTGAGCGGAGCATTTTAAAAAGTAGTTCCAATTACAATTGCAAAAATATATGTCAAATCATGTAAGAATCATGTTAGAATCGAAAGAATTTTCGCATTATCGTTGTTTATCGGCCAATAAACAACTCTCTGTCGTTCTGATGCGTGGCTATTAAACAACTCGGGCTAACGTCCTCGTGGTTTAATTCCAACGTATTAGAACTCGGAATCGTTGTTTATTGGCCGATAAACAATGATAAATCGAACATTATTTCTTAAGCAGCTAATTAGCTTGTCACTTTACAGATTGAAGATAAATGTCATTTTTTTATCAACGAGCACATACAGATATAGAGAGAGATGTTTTTAAGAGATGGTTGTTTAGAAATGGCAAGATGCTCGTCTGTGAGAGTTAAGCGCTAGAAACAATGTTAGAGGGAACATAACACTAGCTGGTCATACCGTAACAGTTTTCTGAAATGTAAAGGAGCAACACACAACATGAAACACAAGTATACTTCGAAACGACAACACGCACAACACAAAAGAAGGGTCGACAAATACTAAAAAATTATTTAATTCGAGGTTCTATCTTTCGCGTATTTCGCGGTCCACAAAGTGCGCGAATTTAAAACTCCGCGGAATAAAGTTGATTTTTGCATGATTATTGGGATACATGAAAATGAACTTGCACGAATACAAGATCACGTGAATTTTAGACACTGCGCGAAATTTAAGCACCGCGAAAGAAAATGATTTTACATCTTCTTAAAGTACGTTAAACTAAACATTAAACGTTTAATGTTGAGATAACAAACACGTAAAATAATGCACCATGAGCTAAAGACTTATACACATTTTCATAAAATGAAATGGAATTTGAACAGTTCGAAGTTCAGTTTGGTGTTTACATTTTCAACACGACGAAACTAGGCCGAAGTTCGTCGTGTTTCATGTAGAGAGTATCGTGCAGCTCGCTAAACGTTAACGATGAATAGTCAGATTTAATCCGCCACGCCACGAAATTCGCCAGTAAATAAAGTTAGTGTTTGTAAACAGTTTTACTTGGAGGATCAGTGTTTTTGCAATAAATAGTATCCAGTAAACCAAATGTTTCTGACGTTGGTTATATACTTACGTAAACATATGCTAAGTCAGACAACATGATAACTGTTTTATTGTAGCTTCTGAATTTGGCCAATTTTACCTTTTGTGCGGCTTTAAGAATTCTCTAGATACATATACCTTAGTGAAACCTTTTGTGTGGTTCTTTGCTTTTAAGCATTTAAACACTGTGATCAACTCAAAAAACAAATGTAACTGGTAAAATAACGCAAAGACGCGAACGCTATTTACGCAACGCTTGAAGTAAGCGTACATGTATGTATAATGCACACTGAACAAGAAAGCTAATCTAGGAGGCACGAATACATATTCACGTACTTATATACGCCATTAATAGTACAAAACAGTATTAAAAGAGACTTACAAAATCCGTGTCCGTTGCCGTGGTCGCTACTATGACGTTACCCACGGGTTCCAGCTCCGACTTGGTGACGTTATAGACGTCAGCGGAGAATCTGGGAGCGTTCAGGTTGGACGCCGTGATGCTGATGGTCACCAGGGTGAACCACTGTCGCTCTGCGTTGTCCGCCTGGATAGCCTGGATAAAAAACAACAACAATAATGCTATTTGATTTCGCAGTGGTGTTATGGATATGGTGTGCGCCTTTCGATCAGGAAGTCGTGCGTTCAATCACTACTTGGAAAGCGTTCGAATGATCTTACTCAAACAACTCCAAGCACTGGTTCTACCCAGGAAACGAACTTAATAGTGTCTAAATAAGCATCAAGCTTAACAAACGGTTTAAAGTTAAACTTACAGTAACAACAGAGAAACAGCATCACAAGAATATCGATAGAAGCATCAACAACAGAAGTAAATTTATTTGAGTTAGCATTATCATAATAATTATAGTACACATGGAATAACCATAATTTATTCAGGATTTCAATTAACGAAATGAAATCAATCAGGAGTAATACATACCAGTACGACAACCGTCAGGATCGGTACGTCAACGTAGAGATTTCGGACGTTACGCACTTCCGCTGTTGTTTCGTTGATCGCAAACAGCTCATATTGATCTAAATGTATAGAGATTTAATGGAAATCTCATGAATCTATCATGTTCATTATTTTCTACTGTTTCAAATCGCGCCAATTCTTACTCCAAACAGTTCAAACGCACTCATGCCTATGTACAACTGGTTCAATAACACACAATTTATGTAAAGGTATAGGTTTAAGATTCTAAAATTACTTACCCAGCAGGCGGTATATGATTGTTGCATTGAGGGCATCCCCGTCCTTGGCTTGCATTTTTGGTATAACTTGAACCACTGTACCCTGCAATGCAGAACAAAATATATTATGACATACTGTTCTGGGCTGATATTCACAAAGCATCTTAAGTACGCGGAATTTCTTACATATTTTCACTTAAGTGCAAAATTTGAATGTAGATGTAGATGCTGTTGATGTTCCTAAACTATATTTTCATAATGATATTATTTTAAAGTATAACTAAGTGCAAAATTGTTTCTGTATGGAATTATACAGTTGAGGAAAATGCAACATTTAAGGATAAAGATAAAATTTAACTTAAGATGCTTCGTAAATGTTTATGCTCATGGTGCTCTGTCGCACGTCTTTACATTGATTTAGGGGTACTTGTGAAACCATTCTGGAAAACACTGAATCTTTTTGTGTAAAACATTACAAAAATTCATAAGTTATTGTACAGGGGGACTTGATTTGAAAATAACTATAATTCGAGGAAAAGATCTTTGGGTTCCAGAGAATATATAGCCCGTGGCGAAATCCCAAACGTGACCCAGAAATCACGTGTTACTGTGTAATAAATTAAGAACATATCCTAGCAACCAAGCGACCATTACAAGGCTAGCGTGATTCTCACAATGGCGGCGTTCTCGTCGATGATCCCCCGGTAGGAGTTGGCGGTGAACACCGGATTCAGGTCGTCGGCGTCGGTGACGTACACCGTTAACGTCGCCGTCGCTGTTAGCGGCAAACCGCGTCCATGTGCTGGCGAGTCCTGCAGGTGTATTAATACAAATGAATTGAGATAAATGATTATTTAATTAATGTTGTTTTGATTGATAGCGTTCATTAAAAATTGCGAAACAGTTCCTCGTTTAGAAATCTTAGTGAACAGACTTTACACCGTGTGAGTAAAACATTATTTTGAATGGCGACATATTAATTACTACTTACAGAAACAATACTCGTACTATCATTTTGGCTCTCAGCCATGACCTAACAATTATACCGGTACCATAGAGACCGTACGCTACTATATGTGCTAGTATTTTACTTTAATGCTAATGTCTGACAGTGAACACATCACCGGCGACCTACCACAGCCCATATCTCTATCACCAGGACGCTCAGTTTCTCAAAGTCCAGCGCCTTGGCGAGTTGGATGTCCGGCCTACTGGGAACGTCAATTTTGAAAAAGTCCTAAACAAAAGAGAACAACGTTTTGACAGTTCCTACTATTTCTCCTCAGATCATTGCTCTAGATATTATATCCGTTCCCCTGATATTTCCAGTGTCATCAGAGCTCTACACTTGTGTAATTCTTAAGTCAATGTTCAACATTTATTGTCGTTTGTGTTCTGAGCAAACTAGGCTAACTGTTGTTAATATGCTATACGTGAAAATTTTAATGATAATTATAGCTAATATTCGAAGCTAAAATTCATCGCCACTTTAATTGTTGCCTTACTTTATGCAGCGAGGTGTTGGAGATGCGGTAAGACACTCGGCTGTTTCCGTCGAATTCCTTGTCGTTGTCCGTGGAAACCGCGTCCTTGTATATGACAGTGTCCACCAGCACGTCCTGAAAGAAAACATCATAAATAACCCTTGTGAGCAGAAATATACAATATATATAATTGTACACGGATTTTAGTTTAAAGTAATAGTTAGAGCATATTAAATATTATTGGTTAAGAAGGAGCTGAGCTAGCGCAGCGAGTATAACCTATATTTTGTTTGGTCCACTGCATT
Source organism: Congeria kusceri (assembly GCA_027627225.1). Classification (NCBI taxonomy): domain Eukaryota; kingdom Metazoa; phylum Mollusca; class Bivalvia; order Myida; family Dreissenidae; genus Congeria; species Congeria kusceri. The sequence continues at coordinate 43,040,591 of CM051029.1, read as the reverse complement.
GACAACATTCGAACATATGAATAACAGATACCGTATATGTAGATATCCATTTGTGGTACTGCTTACCATACATTCTGAGAAGGCGAGGTTCCAGATGGCCAATCACAAGAAATATCATCCGTTAAGAACATGCTCTAAATGATTAAGTGTGTCACTTAATGGGTGCCATCCATGGCAGCCATTACATCGGCTCAAAAAATGTAGGTTATATTCTAAACTTGGTTAATCATGCGAATTGCGCCTCGAAAAATGTTAGAACTATACGTTTGTGCAGCGAAGTGCTTTAATGCGTATGTGGGATGTTGATTTTAAGAAACCATCTGTATCCAAGAAATTAGAATGAATACAAATACGAAACGTTGGTTGTTTTCTGGTACATTCGAACATGCTCAGAACAACCGGCACGCAAGGGGACATACCCACCCTGATGCAGGTATTTGTGAGATGTATGTATTGAGGCGTACCTCGGACACAGTCACGTTGTAGTGGGCTCGACTAAAAACGGGTGCGTTGTCGTTGTAATCCACTAAGACCAAATACACTCGGATGATTGCCTGGAAATAATACATGTACATGTCATATGATCACTTAGCAATCTTAAATGCTTTCAATTGAAATCGGAGCGCGTACAACACTCAACGTCGAAGTGGTTAAACTCAGCGTAAACAAAGTTCAGCTTACGCTGTCTTGGATGCCAATTATCTGACAGTGTATTAAGAATTGTTGTACAATATCTGTCCCTCGGTCGGAGTTCAGTTCTTTGATGACGACCACCTCGCGGCTCTGGTTGTCAAACCGGAAGTGGTCGCTGGCGCCGCCTGCATCCTGGGTCAATGTGATCTGTGACGTGTAACCACTGACGTTAACAGCACCCAGCACGTGACCTGTCAAACGGCAAAAAACGTAAGTGAATAGCGTTCACACATCAAATACTACCGTTGTTCTATAAGAAAAATATACACATTAAAGATTAACTTTCACAGTAATAAACAATTAGCAAGTTAATGTTGTGACTGTTGCCATTTTAAGTGAGTATTCGTTGTTTTGATATAGGCTCTGTTTGTATGTAAGAATAAAAATATTTCTGTATATGTGTATATTTCCTTCAAAGGCAAACTTAATTACATTTATAGGCTATTAAAAACCCGACATATCCAAGTGAATCTCGAGTGATAGCTACGAAAATGTGTCCATACCTACGGGCAAGTTTTCGAGAACATTTTGGAAGTAAAACTCGTATCCATTGGTGGACTGGCACAAATCTAAAAATAATGGAGAAAAAGTGTAATATTTATCTGCAGAGAACATTTATCGGAGATCACAAAGTGTAAAGAACTGGCTTCACAACCCAGGGGTCGCAGGTTCGATCCCCTGCCACACCCTAACCTACTAACTCGTCTTTCGCATGAGGCGTTAAACCGAGGTGCACTGTACTAGGTGCTTCACATCGGGCACTTAAAGACCCAGGGTTGTCCCTAGAACGGGGCGATGACCATATGGGAAAGAATCCCGGTGCACTCGATAAAAACGTACCACACACACACATAAAGTACTGCATGGTATTACTTAGAGATAAGTACTCAAACCAAACTACAGTCGGTTAGTTGGGTTATCCTCTCAACGTCACGATGGTTACTGGGGCTCTGACACAGAATGTCTTAGCTTCAAAAATTAAAGTATCTGTACTAACCAACTATACATTAAACAAAGTATACTGAAGAGAGCAGAAACTTTGACAAGAACTAAAAATAGTGCCTCGGACGGATCTTGAACCCATGGTAAACAAAACGTGTCACATGCACTAATAAGACAGGCAGACTTGTCAGTTATCGCCACAATACAGTGTATCTGTAGCGCTATGTAAGCGGTACACGTGTATTAAAACAATGTCAACAAACAGGCGTTAAAAACGTTGTTTAATTTTGTCTTCGTCAATGCATTCACAGACTAAACATTTATGCTCATTCATAATAAATGTCTGTGCTTTTTTTTTAATGTCGCTTTTTGTGTTAATATGTCCCGTAAAATATTGTCATATTGTTCCTTGAACGATACATTCGCGCGTTACAATATTACAAGCATATTCCGTAAGGCATGACTGTTGCAACAAGGCTTTGATAGTATTGCAAGCAATACAGGAGTCCCCTACCGGTGAAAACCCCTACTAATTCAACATTGTGCAAAACCGTCAAATCGCCCTCTATCTGTAGATGTACAAAGTTTCATATTCAAATCCCATTTATCACTGCAGTATTAAGTTGTTGTTTTTTTCTAATCTAGTAACATTGACCAAACATTCGAGTTACTTTTTGAGTTATTGCAGTACTAAACTGACAGAGGGCAATCATACGCATATAGTCCATTCTGTGTACAAAGTTTCATGATCATATGTTATGTTCTTTTCGAATTATTACAGTATTAAGTTTATTTCTATTTTAAGTAACAGTCACGTGACCTTTGACCTCTGGTGAAAAATAAATTGAGTTTTCGCAGGATCCAGGTTTTGGGGACGGGACAGACAGACACAGTGAGACCGACGGACGAACAGACAGGAAGACGCACACAGACGGAGGGCAAACCCATAGTCCAATCTGTGTTTCAAATATCATAAAGTTTCATGATCATATCTTATGCACTTTTCAAAATATTACAGGGTCGGGGTTCTTTCCGGGTGACTCTAACACAAACCAACTCACTTATATATACGACACGTTCTGCAAAGCGCTTGACAACGGGCTAGAGGTTAAAGCTGTATTTTTTGACATCAGTAAGGCCTTTGACATGGTCTGGCACCAAGGTCTGTTACTCAAACTCCAGGCTATTGGGATTCGCGGAAACTTACATTCTTGGTTTGTAAACTACATAAATGGAAGACGCCAACGCGTAGTGCTCCCAGGCGCATGCTCTAACTGGGCTACACTTGAGGCTGGTGTTCCCCAGGGCTCTATATTAGGGCCCTTATTATGTTTAATCTTTATTAACGATATTGTTAATGATATTCAAAGTAATATTCGTCTTTTTGCTGACGACACATCTTTATACATTATTTTAGATGACCCTAACACCTCAAATGCAATATTACAAAACGACATCGACAAAATATCTACCTGGGTTCTAAAATGGCATGTTGCATTTAACCCCTCCAAATCTGAACATTAACTTTCTCACGAAAACAACAACCGAATCAATATCACTTTACAATGCTGTCCACACATATACCAGATGTCAGTTCTCATAAACATCTCGGAGTTATTCTTTCGAACGATTGCAAATGGCACATGCATATTAAATATATAAAAGACAAAGCCTGGAGTAGAATTAATATTATGCGCAAATTGAGATTCAAACTTGATCGAAAATCGCTCGAAACTATGTATACATCGTTTATACGCCCCTTATTAGAATACTCAGATGTAATATGGGATAATTGCACCCAGGCAGAAAAACACGAATTAGACAACATTCAAAACGAAGCTGCACGAATTGCATGCGGATCATCAAAATTAGTTTCCCTATCAGAACTACACAAAGAAATTAAATGGGAACCTTTGCAAGATCGACGCGATAAACATCAGCTCATATATTTTTTATTTAAAATGCAAAATTTACTTACACCTCAGTATTTGACGGATCTGGTACCTCAAAATATTGGATCTGCTTCTAGGTATAATCTTCGAAACGCTAATGATCTTCGAACATCAGTAACTAGAACAACTCTGTATTATAATTCGTTTTTACCCGCAGTTATTAGAAATGGAATAGTTTACCAGAAGAAGTTAAAAATAGCGACACGTTGAATAACTTTAAATACAATCTTAACAGAATCCTAGTAAAGAACCCTTCGTACTATTATGTTGGTAAACGTTATCTACAAATACTTCACACGCGGTTAAGAACCAATTCAAGTTCGCTAAATGAACATCCTTATGCAAAACATGTCGTTGCTTCTCCACTGTGTTCCTGTGGTGATATTGAATCGAATTATCACTTCTTTTTTATGTGCCCATACTTTAACACAATACGAGCTAAATTAATTAACAATATTTTTAGAATAAGTCGCAACGCAGACCTCAATTTAATTCTATTCGGCAATATAAATATAGACGATAATGAAAATGCCACCATATTTTTTTTCACGTCCAAGAGTATATAAGCGAATCCCGACGATTTATTTAACAATCCGATTCCGATTCCGTCGTCAGCTGTTTACTTAATCCGTGCAAAACCAGTCATCCACTCCTTTTTTTTCTTTTCGCCTCACTTGTTTGTCTTTCTAAAACTTAGCATATCCATAACGTATACATCTCTGTCTGGCATAAATGTCCGTCGTTTGTTCTATACAACCCTGCCATGTATATGTGTAAAAACAATTTCAAGGAGAGAAACCATATAAGAATTTAATTCTTTCGTTTCAATCCTTTTCTTATTCTTATTGTATTGTGCACATATTTGTATTTTTGCCAGTTGTACAAGAGAAATAAATATGTTTAAACTAAAATATTACAGTATTAAGTTTATTTCTATTTTCAGTAACAGTCACGTGACCTTTGACCTCTGGTGAAAAATAAAAGGTTGTGCATAATTCTCACATTGCTGTTGCTATGTATACAACGTTTCATCACAGTGTCTTCAGTACTTTCCGAGTTATCAGGATCCAGGTTTTGGGGACGGACAGACAGATAGACATACGGGCGAACAGACAAAACGACACACAGACATATGGCAAACCTATAGTTCAATCTCTGTACCAAGTTTCATGGTCATATCTTATGTCAATTTCGAATTATTACAGTATTTAGTTTATTTCTCTTAGTAACAGTCACGTGACCTTTGACCACTGGTGAAAAAAAAGGTCGTGCATAATTCTCACATTGCCACATTGCCGTTTATATGTATACCCAGTTTCATCAAAATAAGTTCAGTACTTTTTGAGTTATTGCAGGAACCAGGTTTTGGGGACGGACAGACAGACGGACGGACACACATACACAGGAACAGATAGACACACAGGCGGATGGCAAACCTTTAGTTCAATCTTTGTACCAAGTTTTATGGTCATATCTTATGTACTTTTCGAATTATAACAGTATTTAGTTTATTTCTATTTTTAGTAGCAGTCACGTGACCTTTGATCTCTGGCGAAAAATAAAAGGTCCTTCATAATCCTTACATTGCCGTTTATATGTATACCAAGTTTCATCGAAATATCGTAAGTACTTTTTGAGTTATCGCAGGATTCAGTTTGTTTTAGTTTATTTCAATTTTTAATAACAGTCACGCGTAACCTTTGACCTCTGGTAAAACGTAAAAGGCCGTGCATAGTATTCACATTGCCGTTTATAAGTATACCAAGTTTCATCGAAGTATCTTCATTACGTTATGAGTTATAGCAGGAACAATTTTTGGCGGACGGACGGACTGACTTCTATTTTTAGTTACAGTCACGTGACGTTTGACCTCTGATAAAAAATAAAAGGTCGTCTATAATACTCACATTGCCGTTTATATGTATAGTAAGTTTCATCGAAGTATCTTCAGTGCTTTTGAGTTATCGCAGGAACATTTTTTTGCGGACGGACCAAGTTTCATCGGACGGACGGACTGACGGATGGACAGACGGACGGACGGACGGAGGGCAAACGTATAGTCCCCTCCGGTGAAACACCGGTAGGGGACTATAATTAGCACTTGGCGGGAAATTTGGATGATACTCACGTGATTGTGCGTCAACCAGAACGAGGCTGCACAGAAAGCAGACGAGAGAAGGCAGCAGACGAAACATGGCGACTAGTGTGTCAGTCTAAAACAGAATATTAGCATAATTCGTATACAGTTGACTACGTTGACACAATAGCTGATGTGAAATTACGTTTACCGTATTGACATTATTGTAGTCCGTCATATTGCAAGGGAGACTATTCTTGTTGTTTACTGCAAATTATCCGACCAGCAGTTAGTGTTCGTACTCACAAGAATTATTTGCTTTTTAGATGGTGTTGTTGTTGTTAATACTGCTACTACTACTACTACCACCACCACCACCACCACCACCACCACCACCACCACTACTACTACTACTACTACTACTACTACTACTACTACTACTACTACTACTACTACTGCTGCTGCTGCTGCTGCTGCTAATAATAATAATAATAATAATAATAATAATAATCAAATAATAATAACAATAATAATGATGATGATGATGATGTTGATGATGATAATGATGATGACCTCGACGACGATGATGATTATGATGATGGTGATGATGATGATGATGAAAAAATGATGATGAATTAGTATTGATAATAATTGCATATTTGAAATTTCATTTTGTATTAGTAGTTGTTGTAGTTATAAACACTGAACGTACCAAAATCCGAGACCAATTGTTTGTCCACTACTTTATTAACATTTAAAATAATTCAGCTCTTCGATGACACAAATCTTTTGTTGTCAAACGCAGGTCGCGAGGATCATCAGCAGTATATTTGATTTACTACATAGGTCGTCCCGAGAAGACCTCTTGATATCTCATGTATGCATAATGTATGCAAAAACAGTATTCACTACAAACGAACCGTGCTCTATAGCCCTGTATGGCGGCATATTAACATGAAGACACCCAATTATAATTCACTTCAGTATGCTTAAATCCAACACAGGTCCCGGGCTCATTTAAACCAATTCGTGCGAATCCGTCTCACCATACTCATTTGAAATCTTCTCAATGTCTAAATAGCCATTTATAAAGGGAATAACAATCACCCTATTGAAATATTCAAATGAAAATATTGAAAAGTAATTTACATAAACATTATTAATTTCAGATAGGTTTTTAAATGAATCGAATATAATTATTTATAGTAAACTAGCCTTGACATATAAGAGAAAGGCCGTTTGTTTGTACCTCAAACCAATTTAAAGTACATTAACGTTTTTAACTGTGTTAAAGTTGCTTTAATGTGTTAATGCAGAACACCATATAAATATTCAATTTAACCAAATAAATTATATTTTTCTTCGCGATAAACATAGATAAATAAATAACGGTTACTGTGAAGTCACGTGCAAAACACGTGCCTCTTTTTCTTACTAAAATGTGTAAATGAAAGTACAAAAAGTAAGTACAAAGTATATA